>OZ007580.1:29964220-30189492 GCA_963931925.1 Onchidella celtica | reverse complement strand
GAGAGGGAATGTGTGTGTGAGAGAGAGAGAGAGAGAGAAAGAAAGAAAGAAAGAAAGAGAGGGGGAGTGTGTGTGAGAGAGAGAGAAAGAAAGAGAGAGGGAGTGTGTGTGTGAGAGAGAGAGAGAGAAAGAAAGAAAGAAAAAGAAAGAGGGCTCGGAGTGTGTACAGAAAGAGAGAAAGAGAGAGAGAGAGAGAGAGAGAAATAGAGAGAGAGAGAGAGAGTACAGGCCTCCAAGATACACATACCATTGTGCTGTTTGTCTGACTTATAAATTATGATATAGTGAAATAATATAGTAGTATGTAGGGTCGACTTGCAGGTTGTATAGGCCTGAAGAGGCCAAGCTGATTTATTAAAACATCTGCCACAATCATGCTCAAGAACTCAATAAAGAGAGTATCATACGTCACACCCAGTTGCTGCCAGCAAAATGTACACCCGAGGAACAGTAGCAGAAGCCGACTGTGCTTGACAGGGCTTGGTATGACAGGGTGTTCCCGGATTTACAAAGAAAATATAGGAAAATGTGGTGTAAACAACAAAATAACGTTAATTAACTTACGTTCAATGTTTCTGGACACGTTGATTATCTGTGGGAGAAAGAACACAAGCTGAAAGGACACAGTAGAGAACTGGCCTAGAGTACAGTCGTGGACCAGTCTGGACATTGGATTATGTAATCAAGTCATGCGATTCACATCACCTCATACTTTAAAACCACCGTTGCGGGTGAGGATTTTCAAAAATCCCAAGAAACGGGTTTGAAACATTCCAAGATGAGGTTCAAAAACCCAAGATTCTTTTTTTTTTCAACACAAAAAATACATTTACGATTAGCCTAACTATTTCTTAATGCTCTGAATTCAGACCTAACAATGGCAGTAATTAGCTCGTGGACGACGTAAAAAAAAATCCTCATAAACAAGCCAACTCGAACTGCCTCTTAGCCCATTAGGCTTTTTTCACCATTTAAGACGGAACGTACCGGCATTATGAGAGGAAGGGCAATTTTGTGACTTTTTAAACAAAGAAATAATAAGAAATACACAAATGCGCGAAAAATCCCAAGATCTTAAAACACATTTTTAAAAAAATGCCAAGATCCCAAAGCAACCCCCAAAATCCCAAGATCTTGGGAAAAATCCCAAGGACTGGCAACGCTATTCTTAACCCACTCGGTAATCCTGGATGGCCTCTCACATTCTGAGATTGTTGGATACAAAATGCTGTTTGGTTTACAATGAAAGGACCGGCCTGGTTTTTGTTTTTTTCAAAAGCCACCCAAAAATTTCTTACTTCTGTTTGGTTCAAAGAATGTCTTCAGTATTGGACCGCTATGCACGAGAGGGTACATGATTTTTGTTTTTGTTTTTATTGTACATAATACATAATAATACAATACAGAACACGACAGAAGCATACAAAAAAGAAGCAATTTAATGTAATATTTTAAATTTCATTTCTTTAAACATCCTGAATTTTGAAAGGGTCATCAGTAATTTGCATAAAAAGAAACATCAGAACCATTTATGAATTAGCTTTGAGCATTGAAGAATGGAAGAAAATGACTCGTATCTGAACTTGAAATTGAATCAAGTGGTATGGAAGTCAACAACGCATTTTTCATGCAATTAGCGTCGAGATACAGGTCAGGACCCAAACCCCATCAAATTCCGTCAGTCGCTCCGAGCGCGTATCAATGATGTCAACAATGCAACACACTCTTTAAAAGAGAATAAAAAAATACTATCGTCCCCAAGGAAGTAAATGTACTCTGTTTTATCAAGATGATTGTACCAGTCACTAACTACGCGTTTCCAAATTTGGCCTGGTAATTTAAAACCATTTCATCTTAACGGAAAAAGTATTTTCCCATTAATTGAATTACAGGAATTTGCCAGCTGATTGCTTCATAACCTTATACTAAAATCAGCAAAAGATGAGTTGCGTGAAAAAGATGCTTAAACAAAATTAATTACACCTGACACATAAAATTATGTACCAATAGTTAAACATTGTATTCACATTGTTGTTTCCCTTCGCATTTTTGTAAGCTTACAAATAGTTTACTGGAAGCGTTAGTTATGCATTTTATTAATCTTGAAGAAGGAAATTTGTAACTGGGCCAATGCTGGGTTTGAAATTTTAAAAAAAGAACCAAAAAAACTTCTCATCGTCCAGAGCAGTGGTTCTCAGCCTTTTTTTCCCCCCCAAGCAAAAGCCCTCTTAGGCTACTTTTTTTTCTGTCAAGTGCCCCCCCCCCCCCTCCATCGCCCTATCAAATCCCTTCCCAAACCCAACAAACACATTTCACAAGAAGGCAAACTACACATACATTTTGATGCGAAGTTTTTCAAAGCCTTAAATGTGTACTGATGATTCAGTGTAAAACAAAGCATTCTTTATCTAAAGGCATTCAAATACACAGACACACACAGACAAAAGCAAAGAAAAAGGCATTTTTGTTTCTTTACTGTTCATTGAAAACCTATCTACGCGTGCTGATGAACATTGGCTGCCCTGTATCTCTGCCCCCCCCCCTATCCCCCTCCCAATCATTTTAGCCCTCCCCCTCCCCCCCCCCCCCCCAAAAAAAAATGCGGACATTGAGAACACCTGGCCCAGGGCAAAAGAAAAAGTGCAAGTCAAATTAAAACAAACTTTCACATACACTAGCTGTTTCTGTCTTGCTCCTTTAGCATTTTTTTGTTTGTTCATCTTTATGTTCCATTCTTTCCATCCTTATTTTTTTTTCTTCTAAAATTCTATTCCTCTCAAATTTAGAACACAAGTCTTTCATTCTTTCTTATTTTGCTTTTGCTCTCTCCCCGCCCCTCTGTCAAGCATAGTACTGTTTTATGACCACTGTAGTGTTGTGTAGTGTACTCACCAGCAACACCATGGCTGACATCTGACCACTGGTTCTAGCACAGCACGTCTTCGTCCCATTCTCCTCTTGCCTATGCTCCAGCTGTGACAACAGAGAATTTGGTCTCATATGTCTGTCGGCGTCCAATTCACTACATGGCAGACACGTTTCGTAGTCTCCCTCGTGCCACGTCACGTGCTCCCAGTTTGGCACTGCCTGCCATACAAAACTCAGAACCACCACGAGCAGGGTGAACAAACTCAATAATATTGATACCATTGTCAGCACAACCAAACACCGGCGCTTCACGATCCTCTGTGCAGCTGTACTGTGGCGGTTGCCGGCACGAGGGGTTTCGTTCTTCTTATTGCTACGTAACTGCGGTGGTGATAGCGGAGGAACTGGAAGTGGCAAGAGGGGAACTGCCCGTGGGTTTGGTGCTGCCACATACTCATCAGATATGCAATCGATATAGCCATAGCTCTTTCCTGGACGCCGATGAGGTGGTGGAGGAGCACGGTAGTTCGGAGGTCTCTGGTATATTGTGGAGCCTGTTCTCTGGGTGAATTCGGAGGGACCGTCACTATAGACACTGTCGTCATCAGGCTCTTCGGCCACTGACGTCTCACAGGTGCTGTCGCTACATCGAGGTTGGCGCGCACTGTTCAAGCTCCGTTCAGACTGGTTGTCTGAATTATCACTGAATCTCCTGCTGGACATTCTTGTCTAGACTTCGGCTCCGTCTTTATAAATTAATATCTCAAGCACACGTTGCCATTAGGGCCGACGGCAGGTGGAATACTTTCAGCTCTTCGGTTTCAGTCATGTCACTCTGAAGCTGTCAGTTGCCTAAAAGGAAGTCAAAATGTACGTATTCAATGTCCAATGTTCACCGGTTAGTCAAAAAAACAACAACAACGTAATCAACAACAACAACAACAATAACAGCAATAACACAACTGCTTGAAAAATAACTAGCAACACACAAATTAAATTTGCACTATTTTCCCCAGAAGGGCTTGAACGTTTCCATAACTCAGCAAAATAACGCACTGCCACTGTGCCAAAGCAGCACGCTCTTATGGAGGTCAAGCCCAACATTTTCACCTCAAACATAAAACTGAGCCAGTCTGTACTCCTGGTAATAACGTGAGCATCACAAGATAATGGATTACAATGTCATTTTGATAAGCATCTTCCACCTGAACAAGACATTTTAGCTAGATGTGTGCCTCATTTCACAAAGGTTCTTTACCATATCACTTCACTGACGAAATATAAAAACCACAAATTGGCAGGCGTGCGTCTGTGCTGCTGTCCAAGCAAGAACTAGCAGTTAAGTTGAAATATTATTCTGTTTAGATTCTATGCATTTCCTATTCAAATGTTTTATTGTTCGATTGTTTTACCTGTTCAATTTTTCCATTTTTTTTCACTGTTGTTTTTTTTCGTTTTTTTTCCTTGAAAAAGGCGGTGCCAAAATATCGGCCATTTTCTGTCTTCTCTTTTAGTTTGCGTTTCATTGTGTCGTTCGGGTATTATTTATTACGCGAGGCTTTGCTACATACAACTTTTTCTTTTTGCCAAATTTTGACCATGTCATTCATGACTGTATGCTTGTTCATGTATACCTGCTATTGTTATTGAGTTGCCAAATGTTTGTGTAAACTATGCGTAAGATAATATGTGTGTCATGTATGTGCTCTCAACCGCTCTGTGAAAGTGGATTTCGCTCTTGGGATAATAAGGTGATTCTATCTTATTTCATGTTATCTTTCATCGGTTCTCTCAAAACGACGACACAATTTGAAGGGCCGCACAGTAAACTATCGAAACTCGACGTTTTTCAAACGTTGAAATACTTGGCATACTTTTAACCTTTAACAGCCCGTAGGTTGGGTTATGAGTTTGGACGTTCAATTTTTGAAACTAAAGGTTTTAACGTTGTTTAAAAAACATTTTTTTTTTTTAATTTAATATTGTGAATATTAAGTCTGATGAAGGAAATTATTCAGTTGTTTTTTCTTGCTTCTCATATGTAAAAACTGAGTTACGATGGTTTACCATGAAGCCAGGGCCGGGTTAAGACCTTTAGAGGCCCAAAGCACTTAAAAGATTTTGGTGCCCCCATGCAATGACATGTATATGTAATTCAAAATCTATTATAAAAAAAAAACTCGCTTTTTTTGTAAAAGCCGTAGCTCGGCTATCTGTGCACCAATCGAGCTCAAATTTTGCATACAAATTTCTTTTGGTCTGAAGTTGATTCCTTGCTACACTCATTGCTGAACACTCTCCGTAAGTATTTTTTTGAACTACGCAAATTTGCATTTGTTCCAAATAAATACCATCCGGGCGTGAGTTTTTATGTGGCATGACGTCACTGAATTTGCGCTCCACCGTGCGATCTCAACGTCCGGTTCCCCAAATTTAAAACCGTGCTTCCGAGTCCATCCATAACATTCGTGGTTCTTGCTGCAGTGACAGTGTGGCAAAAACATGCCGAGTCCATCCATAACATTCGTGATGATCCATTTGTTCAGGTACGTTGATGAAGATTTTCAATTTTTATAATAGATCTAGATCTAGATCTAAATCTATAGATCTATCTACTAACAGATATCTAAGCTGGCTCTAGATCTAGATCTTGAAGTCCACGTTTGATCATGTCTTTACATGATAGCTATTCCCCCCCCCCCCCCGCGAATTTCGCGGGTTCAATACTAGTATAATAAAAAAAATAAACCATTAAATATTTAAAAAAAAAGAGATCTTGTACCACAGCAAATACTTTATTTTTTTCATTTATTGTGGGGTCCCTTTTTGTTGACCCCGTAATCCCGTGCTGTTTTGTATGTCCATGGTAAATCCGGAAATGAAAAATTTCTGTGGTGCCCCAATTCCCTTGATGCCCTAAGCACGTACTTATTTTGCTTAGTGGTTAATCCAGCCCTGCATACAGCCTTCAATTTGATAGGCCAGCATTGTTAGCACAATGGCATTATGTTCTCCAAAATACCACATTTTGAAACAACACTGAAAAGTAATGCACAGACTAAAAAGGGCCTAAGAGGCGCTTGAAGACGCTGATGGTTTATGTTCAGGCACGTCCCTTTGTCAGAAATCGGCAAAGGTTCGGCTATGATACAAGTAGTGTGTGACGTTGATTACCTGTTTCTAACTTCTGAAGGTTTCAACGAAATATCCAAGGTCCGTTCTGTATGATATAGATGAATGTGTTTGCTTCGAATTACCACATATTCGGGCGGTATGATTGGACAGGTGAACTCCTGATATTACACTGATAACGATAACCGACACTGCAATATAACCCTGGACTGTGGCATCGATAACTGAGAATATTATCTTAACAATTGTATAGATATGTTACACCATAAGGCCAGAGTGGCGTGCAGAGGTTTGTTGATGCCCGGGGCCAATTCCTTGATTGTACGCCCCAAGACCCAAGAATAGGGCCTAGTACTGTATGCCGCAAGACCCAAGTATAGGCCTAGTGCTGTATGCCCCGAGACCCAAGTATAAGGCTTAGTAATATATGCCCCAAAGACCCAAGCATAGGGCCTAGTGCCGTATACCCCAAGACCCAAGTATAGGGCCTAGTACTGTAAGCCCCAAGACCCAAGTGTAGGGCCTAGTACTCTAAGAAATATAAGAAAGTAAACACTAGTCGTTCGTGGTGTGGCAAGCAGAATGTATGAATTTAAGCAAACTCTACAACGTTCAAAGACTTACCCATCATTTCTATTATCTTAACCAGCAGTACGCACAGTATTTTACATGCCACTGTAACAGGTTCTCAACTCTAATCTCGCTAATTAAAACACGGATCCACGTTCACACCAGCTTGCGGGACTGTAGGGAAGCTTGTACCACGAAGTTAATAGCGGTGATTTGAAATTAAAAACAAACAAACAAAACTTAATTTTAATTCCACTCTCTGATTGGATGCCCCCCTAAAATGGATGGCCGGGGTCATGGCCCTTTCTACCCCCACCCCCCTGTCTGCTCGCCACTTGCATATAGCGCACTTAGCTAAAATCACAGAGCATCCGTATGTTACCATTGCCGGTAAATTGGAGTGCAGCCAAGTTGGAAAATCCCACGTTGAACAGGTTTTAAGAAGACAGTAATTCCCTGCTTGTCCTGTTCAGTTGGCTCAAAGTTGGACAAAAGTTGGACAAAGGAACAGCACCATGGCTTTTTTGTTTCCATTGTCAAATGCAAAACAAAAAATTCCATTATGTCGTCCCTTTGCATGCTTGGCTGACAATTAGCATTATTGTTACTAGCCGATCCCAGCAAGATAAATTTTGCAAAATATTCTAACTTAGCTCAACTATATAATAATCCAGATCTAGGCCACATTAATAACGGCTCTTGGCTTCACTACCAATACTAATACATGTAGAACATAACTGTTACAGTACAATTCCTGGAAGAATACACAGATGTAACAAACTTGATTTTTGACCAGCAATATGTAAAAGTCATACAAGGAACAAATTTGCGATCACCCTTGTCGATTTCTCTCGACCAAAATGCATCCCTTCTTTGCGACTCAAAAATCCTAAACACATCATGATACTGAAGACCACATTTTGTGCAAAATAGATCCGACCACGTCATTTATCGTCAAAACTTGAGGCAGCACAAAAAAATGTCATAATGTTTGGTCATTAGACACAACGTTTTAGTTGCTTACAATACATGTTCACCCTCTAGGTCCATTACAGGAACTATGATGATGATAATGATGGTGATAATGGTGATAATGATGATAATGATATGATGATGATAAAAATGCTGATGATAAGAGTGATAATGATAATAGTGGTAATGATAATAATTATGATGATAATAATGATGATTATAATAATGATGTCAATGATGATAATGATGATAATAATGAGATGATGATGATGATGATGATGATGATGATGATACTAATAATAATATTATTAATAATAATGATGATAATAATGATGATGATAATGATGGTGGTGATGATGATGATAATAATGATGATAATGATGATGATAATGATGGTGGTGATGATGATGATAATAATGATGATAATAATAATGATAATGATGATGATAATGATGGTGGTGATGATGATGATAATAATGATGATAATGATGATGATAATGATGGTGGTGATGATGATGATAATGATGATGATAATGATGATGATAATGATGGTGGTGATGATGATGATAATGATGATGATAATGATGATGATAATGATGGTGGTGATGATGATGATAATAATGATGATAATGATGATGATAATGATGATGATAATGATGGTGGTGATGATGATGATATTTTCTGAAAATGGATTGTAACCGTACTTTATCTTTTTCTTTGATTTTATGTGCTTACTATTTTTTAAAGGCTTTTCACGTGGCCAACGAAACTGAAAGGTCACTGTTAAAAAACATGGAAGTGGGCAATCAAATATAAGATAAGATAAAATAATCATGAAATTAGCACACACTGGTGATCACGCGTGTAGCTGGATGATAAAGGTATAATCAGATTCTGATAATTATGTGTCATTTTACACATGCAACACGCTGCCCTCCCCCCCCCCCCCCCCCACCCCCCAAACCCCTTAAAAAAATTGCCAGATGGACAGACAGACAGACAGACAGACAGACAGACAGACAGACAGACAGACAGACAGACAGACAGACAGACAGACAGACAGACAGACAGACAGACAGACAGACAGACAGACAGACAGACAGACAGACAGACAGACAGACAGACAGACCGACCGACCGACCGACCGACCGACAGACAGACAGACAGACAGACAGACAGACAGACAGACAGACAGACAGACAGACAGACAGATAGATAGATAGATAGATAGATAGATAAATAGATAGATAGATAGATAGATAGATAGATAGATAGAAAGATAGATAGATAGATAGATAGATAGACAGATAGACAGGCAGACAGACAGATAGACAGATAGATAGATAGACAGATAGATAGATAGATAGATAGATAGATAGATAGATAGATAGATAGATAGATAGATAGATAGATAGATAGATAGATAGATAGATAGACAGACAGATAGATAGATAGATAGATAGATAGACAGACAGACAGACAGACAGACAGACAGACAGACAGACAGACAGACAGACAGATAGATAGATAGGTAGATAGATAGATAGATAGATAGATAGATAGATAGATAGATAGATAGATAGATATATAGAAAGATAGATAGATAGACAGACAGACAGACAGACAGACAGACAGACAGACAGACAGACAGACAGACAGACAGACAGACAGACAGATAGATAGATAGATAGATAGATAGATAGATAGATAGATAGATAGATAGTCCTTGTAAATTCTCTTTATTTACCAATAACTGGGACTAGTTAGCTTATTTGCAAAGGGTGATCTATTTCCCTTCTTGCTGGCGTATAAACATAATATTGAAATTGTAACACTATAATTTTAGATGCCAACCGTCAAGTCGATTCACTGGTATCACATGAAACAAATCAACAGAATCTAGATCATTATGGTCCGATTAAAGAGTACTTTAAAACACCCGTCTTAAACTGTTTAACAGTAAGCTGGAAATACAAGCACAATGAGCACTGAATTGCAAGAATGTGTTCAAAACTAACCCTAATAACTTTTTAGTCTTCATCTGAAAAAAAAAGTATTTATCATATAATTATGAATGTCGTTGAGCCAATACGTCCCTTGTCCGTAACAAAATATTGTCCATTAGAATAACAACCTTGCGGTGTTTCCTCAGAGAATACAGAATGTTCATTCTTACACACACAACACCCTTATGCGAAGTGCAGTCACCTGACAAACTATAATATATCTCGTCTGTCCAATCACAATGTCCTTTCTATTGCCCTCGCACAGTACTCTTCCAGGTAGGCAGATTTCTAGGAAGCAGCCAGAACGCCAACGACTATGAGTGTGAACAGAGAGCATGTAATCAGTGACTTTAAATTATTGCACAATGGCACGCCCCCCCCCCCCCCCAACCTCCCTCCCCATGCCTCCCGGTGCACGTTCAAATATTTTATCTGACACCTTTACAACAGTGGCAGAGAAACAGTGACTCATAAATTAACTCTTTGTGTGCCATGAATTTTTCTACGTTTGCCAATACAGAAGGGAAATGGGGGGGGGGGGGGGGGGAGGTGAATGAAGTTCAATTACAGCAACATTTATTAATACTAGTTGATTTTCTTTCTCCCCGAATCAAGATAGCCTGGCATACGCGATATATCAGTGACTGGCACACAAAGAGTTAATGTGCGTATTTATATTACCAAAGAAGAAACAATGGCGTGCACTGCATTCCTAATCCTAAACTCACCAGTTCGCAGAAAACCGAAAGTCTTGGAAACGTTTAAGACTACAGTCGATGCTTAAAAGTAACCTTTTTTTTTTTGTTACTGTATATTACAACGTTCTCTAAAAACCGACAGTGTCTGACAGTTTCCTTTGACGAAGAAAGCTATTGCAATTTGGCTGTTCATGAACTTGAATAGTTTCTTAAACAGTTATTGAAATGTTTGTCACTGGTCGCTATTGACGTTTGATCATGAAATTCATGAAATTTCAATGCGCACGTTAAAAACAATTAAAAAGTTTTGGGGCGATACAACTACGAGCAAAACCATGATTTGACATTTACATGTGGTCGGTTTGAAACTTAGACAGCCATTGCTATATTTTGTTTATCACAAACTAGCTGATGAGGTACCCGGCGTTGCCCGGGGCAAATCTTTTTCTTAGCAGTGGTTTCACTTTTTCGTGCTAATGATATGAATTTAATATACAGTCATGTGCTTTAACTTGCATGTTTGAAACCGAGGTTACTTCTTTTGTTTTTAAACTTTTCACACGTTTACAAAGAACGATGTATCAGTAGACGATTTTACCCCAAACCTTTATTATTATTTTTTTTCAGAACCTAAAAAGAAGACTTTTAGGCCTGCTTTATTTAATAATGCCGATCAAGGTTCATACAGTCTTGAAAACTAATTTTAAGGACTTTTTAAGGACTTCCTAAGGACTCACAGTAAACAAGTTAAGGACCTGTGTGCCTGTGACCAAGAAATATTACAACTATGCAAGTAGTGTGCAGCACTCATCGAAACGAAATGTTTCTGTATCCAGAGTTCGAACGCATTAAATTCACTCAGAAAAGTTCAGTTATTTCAAAGTCCCAATTATCCAGTGTGCAATTGGAAGATTTGAATCTCAAAATAATGTTTCAACTGAAACACACATTTGAAGGACTTTTTAAGGACTCCGACATCATTTTCAGAATTTAAGGACTTTTTGAGTACTTATTTTTTCTTTTCTGAAAATTAAGGACTTTAACGACTTTTAAGGACCTGTGTGAACCCTGCATGTTGCTTCCAACTTAACAGATCGAGCTGCAAGACAAGCTGGAGGACAAATAGATTTCACCTGGTTCTATCCCTAACTAGATCACTTCTTACCTCCTTCCCTTCCCCCAGCTGGTCCCCCTCCCCCGTGACCATGACCCACAAAAGCTAAACATTCTTTTATATCGTGACCTACATCCCCCTCTCCCCACCCCTTCCCCTCTCCCATTTTGTCCCACCCCGTTAGCCATGATCCTTAAAATGTGAACACTTATATCGTGACCTTCATACACTACACGTAATTAAGAACTGTACTTTTCGCCACTTGATGTTCTAAAATTAATCTGCATTTTTTGGGGGTCTCGTTTCTTAAACTCAGGACCTGGAAAAAAAAAATAACCGAGTCTGTAGACGACTTTTCTCTGAATATTCACGACCATGTTATCACTAGCCTGAACGACTTCTGTCTCACTTGGTGAACCAAAACAGTTCTGTCCTTCCTGGTCATAGAAACTGCATGTCTGATTAATCACGACAAAAACAATGTCTGTCTTTCCTAGTCATATAAAATGAATGTCTGAATAATCACGACCAGAAAAAAAAAATGTCTGGCTTTCCTTGTCATATAAACTGAATGTCTGAATAATCATGACCAAAATAATGGCTGTCTTTCCTAGTCATATAAATTGAATGTCTGAATAATCACGCCCCCCCCCCACACACACACACACAAAAGTCTGTCTTTCATCATCATTGCCTTTCTCACCCTGGATCAGGGTATAGGCCACCAACAAACACTTTCCATCCCTCTCTATCATGGGCCAGTCTCTTTACATTATTCCAAGTCTTTCCGCTTCGTTGCACATCATTTTCTCTGGCTCTTCTCCACGTTCCGCGCGGCCTTCCTCTTGATCTCTTGCCCTGGGGATTCCAATCCAATACCTTCTTCGTGATGCTGTTTCCTGGCCTCCTGAGAGTGTGGCCGATCCATCTCCATCGCCTCCTACCAATTTCCTCTCTGACTGGGCTCTGTCTTGTTCTTTTCCATACAATTTCATTGCTGACCTTGTCTGTCCATCTGATCTTAAGTAGCTTCCTCAAACATCTGTTGATGAAAACTTGGATTCTCTTTATGCAGGCCTGGGACGCATTCCAAGTCTCACATCCATACAACAGGACTGACTTCACGTTCGAGTTGAATATCCTCAGCTTTGTTTTTAGAGATATATCCTTGGTTCTCCAAATCTTGCTTAAGGACGTGAAAGCTGCCTGTGCCTTTCCAATTCGTGCTTTGACTTCTGCCTCTGTTCCTCCCTTATTGTCAATGATACTACCAAGATAGCAGAAGGACTCTACATCTTCCAGTGGTTGATCTCCTACTCTGACTTGTGCGCTTGGGGGTGCAACAATTTTTAGGACCTTCGACTTCGCAGGATGTATCCTCAATCCAATAGATTCTGAAATTTTGTTTAGAGCTGTAGTCTTTGCTTGCATCTGGTCGTGTGTGTGCGACAATAGTGCCAAGTCATCTGCAAAATCTAGATCGTCCAGCTGTGTCCATGGGGTCCATTGTATGCCATTTCTTCCTCCACTGGTGGTTTCTTTCATAAGCCAATCAATCACCAGGACAAACAGAAATGGGGACAGCAAACAACCCTGCCTAACACCAGTCTTGATATCAAAGCTGTCAGTAAGCTCGCAATCGTGTACGACTCTGCAACTTGTCCCCTCGTACATGCTCTTGATAAGGTTCACCATCTTCTCTGGGATTCCATAATGTCTCAATATTCTCCACAGTGTTTCTCTATCGATGCTATCAAAGGCCTTCTCGTAGTCAAGGAAGTTCACTATCAGTTGGGAGTTCGACTGCTCTACTATGATTCTCAGCGTGGCGATCTGGTCGGTGGTTGATCGATTACTCCTGAAACCAGCTTGCTCCTCACGAAGTTTTGGGTCTGTTGCATTCTGTATTCGCTTGAGAATAATCCGGTTGAAAACCTTTCCTGGGATGGAGAGAAGTGTGATTCCTCTGTAGTTACTACAATTGCTGAGGTCCCCTTTTTTTGGAAGCTTCACGAGGTGTCCTTCCTTCCAGTCCTTTGGAAACTTGCCTCCGATCCAAATCCTCGAGAATAGTGAGTGCAGACCCTCTGCAGCCCCAGCAGCATCTGCCTTCAGCGCCTCTGGTGGGATCTGATCTGGTCCAGCTGCCTTGCCTCGATTTAACTGCTTTATGGCATCATTAATCTCTGCTTTAGTCGGAGGGTCGCAACTGATCGGTAAATCATTTCTTGCGGGTAGAATGTCGGGTGGGTTGCTTGGTGGAGGTCTGTTCAAGAGGCTGTTAAAATGTTCTATCCATCTTTTTGCCTGAGCTTCCTTTCCAAAAATAGCCTTCCTGTTGTAATCCTTGACAGGAACTTCAGGTTTTCCATATTTTCCAGCAAGAGTCTTTGTAGTCTGGTAGAGGATCCTCATGTGTCCTCCTGTTGCTGCCTTCTCTGCTTTCTCTGCTAACATTCCTATGAACTCCTCTTTGTCTTTTTTAATTGATTTTTTGACCTCTTTAGCTGATGCTCGGTACTCTTCCTGGTTACCAACTCTTGAGCTTCTTGTACGACTTGCATTTACCTGTTCTTTTAGGTCTCTTCTTATCCTTATCAAGTCCAGTGATTTTTGACTGATCCATTCCTTGTGTTCCACTTTCTTTTCCCCAAGAACATCCTGGCATGTCGATGTAAATACTCCTTTTACCTTAGCCCAGTGAGTCTCCAAATCTACTGTCTCTTCGAGGTCAAGAAGGGGTTTGAATCTATTCCTCAGTGTCAGCTGGAACTCTTCCTTCTTGTCTCCATCCAGAAGGCTCACTTGAAACTTTCTCCTCTTTGTTCCTGCTCTGGTACCTTGTTTCTTGAGGCGGAGTTTGAGTCTTGCCAGCAGCATGTGATGGTCAGATCCAACATCAGCTCCTCTCTGTACTATGACATCCTCCAGTGAGCGTCTGAATCGTCGGGTGATGCAAAAGTGGTCAATCTGGTTTTCAGTTACTCCATCCGGTGAAATCCAAGTGGCTTTATGGATCCTCTTGTGTGGGAATACTGAACCTCCAATCACATAGCTGTTAAATGCGCAGAAACTTGCAAACCGCTCTCCATTCTCATTCATTTGTCCCAAACCATTGCACCCCATAATGTCCTCATACCCTGTATTGTCCTGTCCTATCTTGGCATTGGCGTCTCCCATTATAATGTTCACATCTTTTCTTGGCAATGTGTCAGCTATTTCCTGAAGCTGGTTGTAGAAATCGTCCTTGTCCTCATCGGTTGCTTCATTTGTTGGGGCGTATATCTGCACAATGTTCATGTTGATGTTCTTGTTCTTTGTAGTAAATGATGCCAATATAATTCTCCTTCCGTAGGGTTCCCATCCCCTCAGTGATCTCTGGGCGTGCTTGCTCAAAATGATCGCTACTCCTTCTGTATGCTTTTTGTCCTCCCTTCCAGAATACAAAATCTTTTCCCCAGAATTAAGTTGTTTCAGTCCGGACTGTATCCAGCGGGTCTCGCTAACTCCAAGTATGTGCAGTCTGTATCGCCTCATCTCCATTGTAACCTGGGCACTCTTTCCTGCTTCATACATGGAGCGGACATTCCATGACGCAATCCGGAGTGACTTGTTTGATGAAGGAGCAGTCAGGCCAGTGGAGTCCTTTCGGCTTTGTCCATTGTCCTTCATTGAATCTACAGGTGCAGATGCTCCCCCTTCTCCCAAGATAAAAGACTGATTTAAAGTATTTGCTTGTGTTTCTGTAACTGGTTTATTTTTACAGGGTGGGTAGTTGGCCCACCGCCAACTGGCTCTTCTCGGGAGACCAGGACCTTTGCACCTTTAGTCGCCTCTTACGACACGCAGTATCACGTCAGATGTATTCTTTGCTGTCCCTCTTCTGCAAGAGGGCCCCGCATCTGCACGGGCGAAAGTCTGTCTTTGTTAGTCATATAAACTGAATGTCTGAATAGTTACGCCCAAAAAATGTCTGTCTATCCTAGTCATATAAACTGAATGTCTAGACCTAATCGTATAAACTGAATGTCTGAATAGTTACGACCAGAAAATGTCTGTCTTTCCTAGTCATATAAACTGAATGTCTAGACCTAGTCATATAAACTGCATGTCTAGACCTAGACATATAAACTGAATGTCTGAATAATCATGACCAAAAGAATGTCTCTCTTTCCTAGTCATATAAACTGAGCCCTGTCGAAATCCTTTCATTTTCGTAGCCTTGCACCGAAGATCGTGCTAGCTGTCGATGGAGATCGATAGGCATTATCGATATTGCTCTTCAAACTGAAAGTGCCGGTTGTTCGTAACAGTACTCACGTCGTTACAGGGAAAACTGCAGAGCGTTTGTCTAAAACTGGGTAAGTCGAATTTTGCATCAGGTATGACCCCTTTCAGATATTCATTCAAAATTAGTGTAAAACACCGTGTAAGTATTCACTTAGAACTTGCTATGTCCCATCTTTTTTCCCGGACATAGACCGGGTATAGCAAGAGATATTACCTGAACACTTACACCTCGACCCACACTAATTTTGAATGACTATCTGAAAAGGGCCATAACTGATGCAAAATTTGACCTACCCGGTTTTGGAAAACGCTGTTCAACTATGCTCTTTGTATCAAAGACATTTTCAGAGTTCGCCAGCCTAATAACTGGCGACAGAAAACATTAACCCTCCCGGGCCCTTATTGTATCACCAGTGATATAAAGAAATTTATCGCTCGGATGCAGTTCCCAAAGAATTTAAGGCGAGAAAAATTCTTCTTTTTACTGCTACAATATAAATTATATACATCAAATCAACCAAAAGTCGCAAATGCGCCTTGATTATGTCCCTCAGAAAAAAAAATTCTCACAAAACCAGAACTCGCCCACAAGCGGAAATGGGGACGAGGCCTGGAGGCTTTAACGCAAAATGGAATAGTCAAGGGAGATAACTTGTTCTGATTACCATGAATGACAAAATGAATAGCTAAGGGAAATAAATTATTCCAAAACCCCAAGATCTTGGGGAAAAACCCAAGGACCGGCAACATTGATCACATAGAAAATATGCCCCCAAGGGAATTATTTTTGCCCCTGCAGTTCTGAGCACCCCAGATCTCCAAATACCCGTATATTCGTAGATTTTCTTTGCTTGACGTGACACTTTTGTAAATTTGTGCAAATTTGTATCACTTAAGACATCAAAATTATTTTTTCCCTACTTAAATCAACGAGCTATGTTTCTTAAGACAGTCTTATGTACTATAGCTGACTGTCAAGGACAGTTCATAAATAAGATTTAAACACTAAATTTTCAATGAATTTGCGATTTGAACAGTTTTTCCAAACTACAACAAACCATTTGGCGGGGAAAAGTTGGATTTCTTGTGCCTTTATTATTAATATTGATATATTTTTGGAAATAAAACAAAACAAAAACAGTGGAAAACTTAGGCAATGCAAAGTACTCGTATCTTCAGATTTCACAACAATTATTCCATTCAACTTTCAATAATCGCGTAAAGTTGCGCTATCGATATGACATTCGACACAGTCTTAATATTAAGTTTTCAAGCACTCATCTCCCATGCAGGTTCGGGATACAGGTTTTCTGAGTCACTATAAAGTCCCTTCCTTAGGAAAAAAAAAAAATAAAAACGTTTATCAGCGATAGATAAAGCATGTCAGATAATGCATGTCAACATAATAATAGCTTGTAGGATATCCATGTTTCTGTGGACGGTTCTGATTTCAAGCTGCTAAGCCAATTAGACACAGAACTAAAAATAGAATGTGGGTCTTGCAATACGGTAACTAACAGGGAAGAAAAACAAATAACGCACGGTAAATAGATCGCAACAGAAAGGGACGGCCTGCCGTGTGGTGGCTGATGTCACACGAATCGGCCCTCTTGTACTACGGAAAAAGACGGTATCTGCCAATACATGTCAAATTCTGTTTTCAGCTCCGTATTACAGCCTGAACACTAGGGGCAACCAACACCAGAATGAACAATAACTCATTCATGGGGACTTCGAGTGAAAGAGTGAGATGGATAACCATAACCGTCAATGTCTGCTCCAGACAAGACACTTGATGATGATTATAGCATGAAATGCTATCTTTCCTTTGTATCAGACCTACAATTTCTTGCCACTAATGGTCATCATAAAATGGAAACTGAACAGGGAATAAGGGAGAACGAAAAGCGACATATTTTTGGGAGTCTCCTGTCAAAATCTTGGCTTAGAAGGATACCGTCCCCCACCCCCATACACATACAGAAAATGACCGCGGACTACAGTAACTTTTCTCTCCGGGTGGTGACAAACTTCACATCAAGCGTTTCTCTGCGAACTTTCGTGCTTCTTGTTACCTTGTTTCAGTTTTAGGAAAGTTTATTTTCCCAATTAAAAAAAAAAAAATTCTGTCTATCATAGTTTGTAATTTCTGATGCAAAAATTCTTTCTAAAACATAATGTCTGTCATAGTTTGTAATCTCTGATGCAATTTTTATGTACGTTATGGGTGAAACGGACCAGACTGTATGCACCAGACCGGTGGCTCGCCGACCATACATTTTGCTTCATACAACTAGCACAATAGACACTGCCCGCTGCATCCCACTCAGTCCCGGTGTGGACAGTGCTTACTGTGCTAACGCGAAGCAAAATTAATTTATGTGCGGCGAGCCACAGATCTGGCATCTACACTAGCTTTTGTCTGTTTCACCCCTTAGTCGGTCTCCCACCTGTCTGATACATTGCCTTAAGTGGCTAGTCAGGTTCATCAACGGGTCAATTTGCGTGACGTAACGTCACAGTAGCCGACCTACGCTTTTATCTTGATGAATCATACTTCAATTACGTCACCTAACTTGATATCTGCACTATCATTCAACGCTTCACCCCATTATGAAACAAAGCGGAGAAACCCAAGTTCTGTGAGGTCATGCCACTGTCTAAATTTGTCCTCCATACACCTTTCTCCCACAACTGTGGGATTTGTACTTTTAATGGACTATTATCGACGTTGTTGGTCTTAGAACTAACTGGCAATGGAGAAGATGTAACAGATCTGCAATGTTATACCGGAGTGGATCTTTTGAGAGTACAACTCGTCCCCTTAGAATTACAAGGCTCTAACTGCCTTATATCAACTTTTGAGAAATGGATGATCGAAGTGTCATGCGCTCATTGCTTTTAGAGATACGATTCTTTTTTTTTTTTAAGTAATACTTGCAAATGACACACCGAATCTGCTTGATATTTTGACACCCAGTGGAGAAGATCTGTAGAATAGTGTGCAGTGTGTAACTCAGTTCAGCCAAAGACTGAAGCTAGAAACTCGTCATTCTACATGTAAGGAGACGACCTTTTGTTGGCGTCAGGTGAAACAAACCCACTGGGACATGGCAAAGATTAAAGCCGACAGTGAAAACAGCAAAGCCCAAAAAAGACCAAATTAGGTTATGCCCTTTGGTATGACCAATTTTTTTCCCATTCATCGTCATATTACGAGTAAACAAGCCATTCTTCCTGTCCCCTTTGGAACTGTCCACAAATTCCCCATATTTGGTAAAGTGGTCGGTATGGTTATCAGTGCGTTGCTGTTTTACCCAATTTGCATTCGTTCCCATTCTTTTCTGCCAAGAGTGACTTCTGTAACTGGAAACTTAACTTCCTTGTGCTTTTATAAGCATGTTTGTGTATTAATATTCAAATTAAATGTACCGTGATTGTGCAGGAAATACACGAAAACTTGTGAAAACATTCCATTTAAAAGGAAAACAACATCCCTGATCGGGTCTTCCATACCCGAACGTACGAATCGGGATTTCGTAAAGAGTTTTTTTCATGATAAGTCAAAAGTTTCGTTTTGTGTGATAAATAGAAATGTTTCGTGGCTTGATATCGACATCCTGAATTAGTAAATTTCACTTGTAAAAATTACTACACTTTTGCAGGGTTAATATAATTATTAATATAGAAGCTCGTAAGGTTTTCTGTTACAGAGAATTTTTTTCCAGGCATTGAGTAAGGCTCGTGTTAAGTCTGTTTCGTCTCGGTTTCAGTGTGAGTCGTGACCTAAGGGGTTAAAATGGACCTTGCGCATTGGCAAAACTGAAACAAGTATGTATCACTAGTTCTGGATGACATCACAAATGTTTGAGTCAGCTGATGGAAAGAGAGTCCGTGTGCACTGGAGTCAAAACAGACGAAAAAACAGATCTGACTCAGGGCACCCACCAGCCTAAACTTTCTATGGCACATGACTGTTATCTTAGGCAGATCCTAAGGAACTAGTGCACCTTCCTAGGAAAGTTAGTGCAGGCTAGAGGTTTTCAGAAAATTACCATTATTTTAACACATGTGGACATTTGTGTTATCAGAAATGAGAGGCCAGTAACTGAGACTTTTAGTTCGAGATCCGCTGGTGTATCATGTATCGGGGAAATGCTTACATACAGGTTTTTGGTTGTTTGTTTTCCTCAATCAGTGGACCGTTTGGGAGTTCAACTCAGTGTCCGTCCTTTAATTTTTGATGAGTTTGATGGAACGGTCCGCTTGAAAAGGAAAGTTCAAACAAGAGGGAAAAAAAGGGGGGGGGGGATTTGACCTACTCCCAGGAAAATGGTACAATGTTAGCGAAATAATTTTGATCTAGGGTCACAATTTCGGCCGTGTTTTTCCCCTCTGCATATTTGAACTTATTCTGGCAAGAGGAAGAAGGCCATAGATTGGTAAAAAAAAAAAATAATAAAAACGATAACACGCATGCGCATATTCACAAATATACACAGCCATTGCCATAGAAAATAAACGACAGCTTGATAGAAGACAATAAAGGCTGTGTGTGACAGAGAGAAAGGGAGAGAGACAGAGAGGCAGAGAGACAGACAGACAGACGACAGACAAAGAGAGAGAAGGGAGAGACACAGGGAGAGAAAGAGAGAGAAAAGGCGAGGAAACAATAGAGGTATAGAAAGCGAGAAAGATAGAGCGATAAAAAATTAAAAAAAAAGAATGAACGGACAAACGAAAGAAACCATGGGGAGCAGAAAGAAATAAAGTGAAAAAGAAGAAACGTGAAAGACAGAAACGCAGACATAAAGAAATGAAGAAATTGTGAAAAGAGAAGCCAGAAAAGCAAGAGCTGGCAAAATAAACAAATCAGGACAAACTAGGGGGTTCCCCTACTCAGTTACTGCTACTAATTCTTGCAATCTGGGGCCGGAAACTGTACTTGAGACAACCCCCCTGAATCAGCGTCACGCAAGATGGGCTAATCACTTCGTCATAGCTAACGAGGCCAAGGACTCATGGACGAAACTTCCGTTCTTGTTGTTGTCGGGCGTCCATTTGGACTGCTGTGGAGCACACGTAGACCCTCAGACCAGCAACAGCAGACATTTCTGATGATGTAACGAAGTGCTGTCTCTCTTTCCTTCCTCCTCCTCCTTCTCTCTCTCCTATTCCCCTCTTTCTCTCCTCCGCGTATCTCCTTCTCTTACCTGTCCTTTTCTCCGTCTCTTTATATATTTTATATTTCCTGTCTCTCCTCCTGTATTTCTTCCTCCTTCTTTCCCTCCTTCTCTTCCCCATTTCTCTACCCCGTCCCCTTCTGTCTCCTCCCCCCTCCACCCCTCCCACCCTCTTTCTCTCTACTTCCTTCTTCTGGCACGACACCTTTCTTCCTCTTTATTTAAGTAACCCTCATTTTGACTCTTTCCCCCGCCGTTCCAAATCTTATTTCCTCCCTGTCTGGACTGTGGGCGGCTGGGGCGGGAAGGATGTTTGCTCAGTGCAGTGCAGATCAGCAAATTCAGGAGCGGGGCAGCAACACACCCACACCCCAGCGATTTTCGGTGACGTTCAGAGTCATTTTAGGGTTAGGGTTAGGGTGCACAGTTAAGAGGTTGCAGCACCCATGGCAGTGTTCGATAGGTCGAGAAATCCCTTTGCCGACGACCTGTGTTTGGCGGTCTGTTGCTGCCCCGCTCCTGAATTTGCTGGTCTGTACTGCAATCGGCAAACACGCAGGCCGGAAATGGGTTGAGAGGAGCAATAGCGAAAAGAAGGACGAATAAATGATTAATAGCGACTGATTACAAGCGGAGACGCCTGAACATGTCAGATTATGAATGAAAAACTTAGGCTGTGTTTTCAAGTGTTCGGAAACGTCAAAACTCCATCAAGTAGTAACAAAAAGACAGTTTCTTTCTCCTACTTGGTGGATTTTTGACGTGTCCTTTGCCATTTCCGTTTGCGTACACCAGCTTAAGGCCTAAAACGCACCACCACAGACCGACTGACTCACAGTTCAATATACCGGCGGTGACATTATGGCGGATTTGAACAGGAAAACCTTTGATATTTACACGGATTACATGCGTGCAGTCCTTATCTGACACTTTTTTGGACGCCAGCCTTCAGTACTCATACACTGTCAGACAGATAATGCTGTGTTTGTTTTAGACCAAAACCAGGTGCGCACTAGCGACTTACTGTCGTCTTGCAATCGTGTCTTAGTTTTATATTCCTATTCACTCTGTGCCCGTGTCTTGCGTGTGTGCGCACATCCGTTCATTCGCCTAGATTTCAAACAAATGCGACGCAACTGCGACACGACAGCAACACTTGAGCAAGTCCCGTGTGCGCGCCTTGCTTTAGCGCGCTCTGATCTGAGGCTTAATCAACTCCGACTCCGTTTCTAACAATAATAATATAGGAATGTAAATATATGACAGTTACGCCATTATAATAATTTGTCTTGTCCACCTTGTAATATCAGAAACATTTTATCTTCAAAGCATTGGGACACGTTGATCGAGGGGCAAGGTGCTCGCCTCTCAAGCCGAAGGTACCGGATTCGATCCCCAGTCGGTGCAGGCATGTTGGAATTTGTTTTGGGGAAAATTCCTGTTTCTAATCTTATGATGGGGTGGGTAGGATCGAGCACTTTGTCTTCTCGGAGGACCCGTTTGCACGTTGCGGACGTTAAAGATACCTTACAAGGCCGCTGCCCGGGCAAACTTCTAAAAAAAACTAATCCCTACCACAAAAACACACAGAAAGAAGAACAAGAAAAATAAACACAAGAAAAGTGAGGTGTAAATGTCCAGAGAAGCATAAAATAAAGATCTAAAACACATCTTCAAAGCATTACTATCAAATGATATTTTTACAACGTCCATAAGATTAGAACATCCGCCAACAGAGGCAATTTATTTAATCACTTCGAAGAAAACCAGGCTCACGCTTTACTTAACAGTGCATATACCTGGGACACCACGGCCACAAGGGAGTACAAAGTAAAAGAGGGGGCGAGGCTTGATTCAAATTATCACTGTTACAGGGGGTTTGCTGAGAAGACATCCCCCCCCCCTCCCCTTCCGCTGTCCCCATGCCACAGTTCTTGTTTTTTATGCACATGAAATGCTTAAATTACATGAAGTATCTTTGAAGTATCTCCTTCCTCCCTCAAAGCCACCTACGCCTTGTCAAGGACGATGATAAGGGGATGCGGTACTAAAATAGCACAGGCTTTTCCAGAAACGATCATGAAGTCAGCGAGCCATTTTTGTTTTCGAAGGACGAAAATTCCTTCCTGAATGTAGTAACATTATGCATGCGCGCGCGCACACACACACACACACATACACAAACACATACACACACACACAAATATAAGCACACTGACACACACATTTTCATACCATAAGGCCATTTTGTCAAAGCTCTGGAAAAAAACCAAAAAAAAAAACCAACAACAAACAAGAACAACAACAGCATTAACAAAACTACCGAGAGGCTTATGCCCCCTGAGGAATAAAGACGATCTTTCTGTTTTACAGTGCAGGCTGTCCCTATAGTCTGGACACATAAGATGCGTTATTTAACTATATTTTTTTGTTACCTCCACAAATTAATTATGGCTTGGTCGAAAGAAAAATGAACTGAACTGGTACTTCCCAGTGAACGTGAAGGATGGTCGTGTCGAAATGTGTTAATATTCCAATTGAACAGAATGTTGTTGAAAATTGTACGCGTATTTCTTGAAAATACACATTTTGTCTATGTGTCCAGATTTTAGGGATACCCATTAGTACTCGGACTGCCTACCTAACGCTGCCCTTTTAAGGACTGCCCATAAAAAAACTCTAATTTTGTTTTGAAAATGAACAAAATAATGTACAAGGGAAAATGGACAGACATTTTTTTTTCTCTTTCCTGTCAAATTCCTCTTGCCACCTCCCCTCTTTTTGTTTTTTCAAGGAGAAGGTAACTTTTAAAGGGAGGAATGTGTAAAAATCCTTTTTTCCTTATTTGTTAATACATTTCCATAAAATTTGGGGTAGTGAATCAGAATGAAAATGTGAATTGAAAAATGCATTCAGAATTCTTTTAAACTTTGCGGTTGCTATGGTAACGGCGGCCACATTGAATTTTCAATACATCTTTTAATTCATAATTCTGTGAAAACCATCGGTTGAAATGAGCTCAAATGTTGCACACAAGTCAAGAATTGGTAAGCAAAGAGAGTTACAACGCCATATTTCCAATAAATTTATCAAGTTGGTCATTCTCCAACGTTGAAGCAGTATGTTACATTTTTATCCCCCCCCCCCAGAAAACCGACAACACAGTTTTCTAATTACTCTATCTTGAAAAATATCACACATGACCGAAATCGGCCGTTGTAACATCAAAGTATATAGATTCAATGACACATGTGCAAATTTTGAGGGCAATCTGTTCACTTGTTATGGAGAAATGAAGAATTAAAATTGTGAAAGTGCGTTAAAAACAAAAGGGCCCTAAGGGCTTTCTAATTGCTCTAGCTAACAACACATATCACATATAACCCAAATCGGCCATTGTAATATCAAAGAACATACATCCAATTACACATGTGAAAAGTTTGGGGGCAATCTGTCCACTAGTTATGGAGAAATTAAGAATTGAAATTGTAAACCCAATTTTGTCTGGGTCTAGTCCCAGTGCTCAATAGTTTGACCCCATCCCCCCCCCCCCTTAAAAAGGTCTTTATATTAACAACTAACCAAAAGTATTGTCGATCTATGAACTTTTTCCTTTAAACCTTTGAACCATTGCCGAATTGTGACTCAAGTCTCAAATGAATCTGATTGGCTCAAATTGCTAAGTGTCAAATGACTTTCCCACTTTGGAATGTATTCAGAGGGTACACAGTGGGTGGGGGAATAAGAAGTTACAACTTCCTTGTGTGTTCATCTTCCTGTAAAGCTTAATCTCTGTCTAACTGTCCATGTCATGTCATCATGTTCGCACACAATTAACGACTGCTCAATATATACACATTTTCTGCGGTCTCAAAATGTCATGCCCGGCTCATTTATTTTCAGATTTTTTTGTTTTTGGTTTTGGTCGTTTTATTGTTGTTGGGCCCGAGGAAGGATTTATTTCAAGCCAAATATTCGGCACGCGGATTTTCGCTTCGCTGGGGAAAGCCGAATATTCGGCTCGGGTGGACACCGTTTTTCCAACACTAATATCTAAGCCAACTTCTCGAAATACTGAATCCTATCCTGGTTCGTCGATTTTCCTTTACTTTAATGTTTAATGTATTATGTCCTGTGTTTATACTGAGTGAAAGAAAAAACATCTTCGAACTACGTCGAAATTCCAAACTGGATAGTGCTGAGAGTTCCCGACCCCACCCACAAAAGTTACGGTAGGGAATGAGTCCATACCCCAAAGTTTGTCCAAATTCTTCCATTTTTAAAAATGGCACATTTTTTTCCCCTCAAGCCAGGCTTTTCAAACGTCTTTGCTGTTGTTGCTATATTTGAACTTGCCTGTTGTTAGGGGGCCGAATTGTAATTACAAAGCCGAGTAGAGAAATGCTGAGTTGTATTCACCGTTCAGCTATGACTTACTTGACTTAAACCCTCGAACCCTGTGTGGGGCATAGGTCGTCCACCCGGCTCCTCCACCCTGCTCTGTCTTGGGCTGCGGCCTCAATCTCGCCCCATGAGAGTCCCAGCATTTTTTGTTTCGTTTGCAGTTGATCTTTGCCATGTTGTCTTGGGGACGCCCGCGGTTTCGTTTGCTTTGGGGGTTCCATTTGAGGGCCTGGCGAACAATGCTGGTTTAGGGTTTTCGGAGTGTATGTCCAAGCCACCCCCCGCTTTCTCCTTTTAATTTGGATTTCCACTGGCTCTTGTCTTGTCCGTTCCCACAGCCAGTCGCTGGTGACCTTGTCATGCCCGTTAATCCGAAGGATGGTTCAGCTATAGTCTACTATTAAAAAACTTCGGTCCCCTACCAACAGCAGCTTGCTTTAGAACTTTGTGCCAAGCCATGCAGCGACTGTACAGATTTTCTGTCAGTTTTCTTTCTGCAATTTGTATGACCACAGTCTGAGTACATTAATAACTAAAATGCTACAAAGATCATGAACGAAGAATTAGATCCAGTTTAATTAATATGAAAATCTTATTTATCGTGATATTCATACCTGAGAATACCCCAATAACCAAACATAACTTCAATGGCACTTTAAATGTGCTTTTTCTTCTGTTACGGTACTTATTTGTTGTGATCCTAACTTAAGACTGACTAAGTCCAACTTACTACTGTCCTTAATCTGGATTATGGAACCTTTAACCCACTAGGGGCCCATGTACCATCAGTGATACACAGAAATGTATCACTCAGCTGCTGTTCCCACCAGAACTCAAGGCGAGAAAAGTTATTTTTATAGTAATTTCTACAATATACACTAAATCAACTAAATGATAATGAAAACCTCTTAATTATGTCCCTCGAAACAAATTCTCACAAAATTAGAATTTTCCCACAAGCAGGAATGGGGACGTGGCCTAGATGGTTTTAACACAGAATACCGAGACGGATCATTCTTTCTTTCACTATAATTATGTCCACAACTTGCGCGCGTACAAACACGGTGAATACTACTCACACAGCTGTGTGGTACTAGTCTTTTTTGTTCAATTATGAAGGGGAGCGGTGCGAATTGTTGCACTGTTGACATGGATGATACGCGCGCCAGTTTGGCGGACGAAATTTAACGAATTGAACCGTGTCGGTATCCTGTGTTTCGGTCAAACCCCGGTCTCAAACTATTAATGCCGTCTCAGTTGTCTCGCACATCCTCATTTGTCTGACACTTTTGTCGCTTAAAAAATGTGAGCACGCGTCGCAGGGTTTTATTCCCGCCCCAACTGCAATGAGCCGTGCAAAATCCACAAGCTAAATGTGACTTGAATATCCGGGTTGACAAGACACCATGCATGAAAGAGCAATATGATAATCATAAAAATTATGTTACAATACAAGGGCAGGACACTGTGTCCTGTTTCCGGCAGTTATGGGATGTGATTTCCCCACATGTCGCCAATGCGAACAGTCAGCGAGTTGAATAAACTTCAGCGGGCAAAGAATGCAGACAGTTCGTGTCCCCGTTCGACCTTTTCATTCATTTTCTTCTTTCCTGCACTCCACGTCTTGTCATTTTGTTATAAACTAGTGACAGCCATGGCAAAAATCGAACTGCACCACAAATAATATTCAAGTACACATTGCACAGTATGCCGCTGTGCGCACTTAAGAGTTTCTTCAGTGAACCCACCCCTGCCGTTCAGTTGTTTTGTTGTTTTTTTTTGGCCAGTTTTAGTATAGATGCCATTTGGGTTAACTTAGGGCACTGTGAAAAGATGAGATGTGAAAAAGACAACTAAAGAAAGAATGAATGACAGATAGACTATAGTTTTCACTGGAAACGGCCAATAATTAATGTATGGCCATCGACAATTATTAGATCTAATAGATCGATCGTGTCATGCTCGGCCCAAAAAGTATTATTTTACTACAAGTAAAAGCGGATTCAAAAAAAGAAAAGCAAACAAAAACGCTAAAGGTGTGAATGAAATATAATAAATATATTTAAAAAAAATAATTCTACACCAGCTATGTCGATGAAATATGCAAAGAGTACCATTTTGAGATCTTAATTAACTCTTTCCGGATGTCAGTGTTAGGGGCTTCGGTCAAGTCTCAGCGTAATTAATTGGAAGCGCAAATCCGTACAACATGTTGTGCACAGAATTCGATGACGTAGAACACACAATGTGAATGAATCTTCTTCATTCATAGAAGAGCGCTTACATTTTAGACCAATCAGGTAGAGCTACCCCAGCCCACGTCATCGAATTGTGTGCACAACGTGTTGTACGGATATGCACTTCGTGATTAATTTTTTCTCACTTTGCAATTTGGGGAAAAAACAGCATAATTCAGGAAAACAGAAAAAAAAAAAAAAAGGATTGATAATAAAGTAAAATGTTATACATTAAATAAAAGAGATTTGAATGTAGAATACAATATAAATCGACAATATGTCCAAACGCGTTTTGCACTGGCGCCGATAAATCGGGGATACGACCCGGACCCGAACGCGTTTCAAAGAACCCGTATAAACACTTTGGTTGGTATAGGCGACAACATGGCTGCAAAAAGGCTGGTCAGAAAAATCAGCGACTTTTTTTTTTTTCTTTACATTTTAAACAAGTTTTCTAAGGCTTTAAAATTAAATTATTCTAACAAATAAATATGTTCTTCTTAAATATTTCTTTAATGATATATTTTACACCTAAGTAACTGGCCACACTGCCTATAATTTTCTTCTTTCATAAACAGGTGTTATTGCAAACCTCATACTCGACGCGCGAGAGATGTGTCATGCTAGTGATACGGTTCAAACTCGCCGGGAACCGCTACGAATACACTGATATAAGCGTATATAACAAGCTTTATCTTGAGGTCGACGCGGTCAGAGAGATAGCAAGATTCCAACTCGGTTTTTCCTAGAAATCATAAAGGAAGCGAAAAACGAAACAACGAAAAGCAGGCTTTTGAATATGGACGGGTCGGATACCACGGGCATATGTTATATGTTTTTCCTGTTTGAATGTAGGCCTGGTGCGCTTGTAAACATGCACCTGACTTAAACGGCGGAGGTTGGTTCTTGCCTGACTTGTAGCGGCAACGGTGGGAGAGAGGCCAGATCACGCTTGTAGACACTGACAAGGTCAATAAAACTTAAATAAAGCCATTTATCATCAGTCTGTGACAAGGTCTAACTTGTCATTTTAAAAAAAAAAAGGGGGGGGGGGGGGAGGGGGGGGTGATAAGGAGCCAAGTTCAAGGACTCCAAATCAAAAAACCAGGCTGAAAAGGTTTACAGGCTTCTGATCTATCTGTTTCTCGGGAACAGCCTAAGGTAAAAAAAGCTTTTCAGTTACCCCAACGCGTGACAAAAATTGTGTGGGAAGAATAGAGTTATACATCCATGTAATGCTATGCGTGGGCGAAGCAAATATAATTTTCAAACTCCGGATATGAACACAAACATAAATAGGCCTAACTTTGCCTAGAATTGAATGGTGGGACAAGGTGGTCTAGAGGCAAGGTGCTCGCCTCTCATGCCAAGGGTCCCGGGTTCTAAACCCGGGCAGTGCAGGCATGTTGGAAAGTGGATTTTTCTCATATTTTCAAGTCCCTGGTCCTATTGGGGGTAGGATCGAGTAGTTCTTGGAAATTGGATTTTTCTCATATTTTCAAGTCCCTGGTCCTATTGGGGGGGTAGGATCGAGTACCTAGTCTTCTCGGATAAGGACGAAAAAATTCGGAGGGCCCGTGTGCACGTTGCGCACGTTAAAGATACCTTGGCAGTTGGAAATCGTAAAGAGCAGGCCGAAAGGCCGCTGCCCGGGCAAAATTGAAATTAATAGATTAAAATTTATCCATATCATCTCCCCCCTCCCCCCCCCCCCCCCCGCCAGAACAAGAAATAATAAAAAAAACAAGTAAAGTGAGGTGTAAATGCCAAGGGCAGCGAACCTCCTAAACATAAAGACCTCAAACAGAATTGAATGGTCTATGCCCTAATGGCAAAAATATTACCTGACTGTGGAATTTTCATGTTTGTCTGTCAGTTTGTATGTTTTGGTGCCTCATCTCCTTATCGAAGGTTATTTCCACCAGAACAACATGTTGTAACGCCTGCCTTACTACAAGTTACGAACTGACTCCGTTTCTTTCAAGATTACTGATTTGCAAATCCCTACGTCATAGGTGTATGATGAACAGAGATGCCATAGTATACGGGGAAACTAGACACTCCAAGAGGAGCACGGTAGCATCAGAAGTGACGCAAGCAGTCGGTCTCTGAGACTTTCTTCGGGCACAAAAGGGAGGAGGAGGGGGAGGAGGAGAGGTATACATGCTTTTTCCTCCTTTCGTTTCAGTTTGAATTTACATTTTACAACAGCATAGCAAAGCATAAGGGTAATGGCAGAACTGGACAGAAACTTTACGGTTGAATTCCTATTGCTAAATTGATAGAAATGCTGTATACCGAGCAGGTGTTGTGCCATAATGAGCTGAACCAGAAACATACCTGCGCAAAAAGTCCCGCCATGTACAGAAAGGAACACCTGTAGAGATCTATAGAAGACGCTGCATAAACTTGCGTGGCCGTCTAGATTTCCAAATAAATGCCAGCAACTCTAGCAAAAGAAATCCAACAGGCAAGTTGACATTGGCAATGGAGGCCAAACTTAAAAGAAAAAAAAACAACAACTAATTGAATCGAAATGAACTTTTTTGAGGACATGATGATCTCATAGGACAGACATCAGGATGTGCAGGACGTGGGGGAAATCGGAAACTTGTATATTTCGCAAGGTGAACCCAAAGTCAGTGTACAAACTGAAGTTGAGTCGCAAAGGGAATTTTGTTAAAAAATGGCAAAGTGGCAAAACAAAAACAAACAAACAAAAACTATAAGACAAACAAAGTGCCAGGTTTTTTGTTTCGTTCTTTCAAGGTTATAATTAATTTGTTGTCTTCAGAAAATTCCTAGGACCGAAAGCTTGCCACGTTTCTTAAATTGTTAAGAGTTGTCATATTATATTATCTATTTTATTATTAGCCTTATCATTTTTTATTTTGGTATCACTGAAAAGCTTCCCGAAACTTTTTGGGACACTGGAGGCGGGAGACGGGCACAATATAACTCAGAATGATTTGAAAGCAGCAAGACAAGTAGTTCAGTGCTCAGTGTGACCCACAGAGCTGTTACACAACAGGCCCCATACAGAGCTCTATTTGGTGAGCCTAAGACAAACTTAAAATGAAAATCGTTTCTCACGACCGTCTGACGTCTATCACCATTCAGATGCACTCAGCAGGCAATTTGAAACAAAAAGTATCCTCGTTCTTAAGATATAGTTTACAGCATCTGATCTCATTCGTACGTTTTTGTTTTGTTTTGTTCTGTTTTGAACGTAGCTGGGTGACCCGCTAATGACATGTCTGTTAGAGATGCAGGTAGCTATAAGTGATTCACCAGTGACGAATGTACGCAGCGTGAGAATTTGAAACCACTATGAGATGGCTTGAGGCAAAATGATTGTGTTTTTTTTCTTGTCCAATATTTTCATGTTTCTATTGCAAAATTTTTACTGACTATTCACTATGAACTTTGATTATCCAGGCTAGACACAATTATACGACTTGCTATCATATTAATATGGTCTTGTCGTGTCTTGGTTTCATGTTCCCGCTGACTCTGTGATGTGCCCGTTCAAAGTCTGTAGAAGTGCTCGTGTCTCGTATGTATGTGTGCACATTTCCATTCCTTCGGCCAGAATTGAAAAAAAAAAAAATGTAGCACATCGAAACCGTGTGTGTGCCGCTGTGCACCTACTCTTACTTAACATGTTAAATAGCATCCAGGTGGCATGGAAATGGCGGGTCAATTAGCAATGCACTGAGGGACCCTTCATTGGCGGATCTCTAAGTGCCCACCCGCTTTTTGTGTGCTTTAACAAGAGGGGACGGGGGGAGGGGCCTGTGAAGTCCAAAGTTCACCTTCAAGCACCGAAAGTTCCCACTGGCATGGGGATTTGTAAAGATGGAAATTGTAAAGCTTATTTTAAAAGAAAGTTTGTCTGTGATCCTTGTTAGGCTGCCGCCATCTTTACCACCTGATGTGCAGACTGGAAAAATGAAAGGCATTAATTTTTCCCGAAATTCCATATTTGAAAAGCGGCGCAAATCGTCACTGCTCTGAGCTAAGACGTAAATATTGACACTTTTGAGGTATTAACAAAAAAACAACAACAAAACACGGTTTCTTTTCCTGTCATTTGGTGACTAATGCAATTATGATTCTATCGGATTGTAACATTTTCCTGTTGACGCATTTCTTTTTCTCTAATATCAGGCCTATCTGATATTCCTCCTGCTCAGGCATGTAGTAAATCAGCTGTTTTTTTTTGGAATAAGTCTGAAATATGTCATTATCGTAGAGCAGTGATGCCGTGGAAAATGAAAAGCAGTTTTTCCAGAAATTCGGTACCGGTATTTGAAATGGGCCGCAAATTATCATCAGATGATCAGGTGGCCTTGTTCAAAATATTGACCCTCTGATCGCTGATGCACTAAAAGCAGTACCATTTGCAGGTCTCTCTATTTGTAAGTGTATCTACTGAGACAAATCTCAGTAAAAATCACGAAGGTATTGTTTACCAGAAGTCTAAGAATGATTAGCGAAAAATGCCCCGTCTTCATAAATATTGCCCCGCCGTGTTTATGACAGCAATATGCCAGCTCTGAAAGGGTTATGCACTCAGGGTTTAACTGTCACCGGAAAATCACTGAACAAGAGCTATTTCCTTCTGGTGACAATTACCACTTCGACAAATGTCAACAGATGAATCGGCGACAATTAACACTACGTATCTTAAAATGTACAGCGTGCATATGTGTTTTAACTATATTGTTATACAACACGTTAGATGAATACAAACAGGTGGTAGGACGCAACAGGACTAAGTGCATGATTACAGTGGGGCAAAGAAAAGAAAAAAATACATTTACGGAGCCCTCTGGAAGTGCATTGGTACGGGAAAACTGGATTTTACACGATGATCATGACAACCTAATCAGAAAAAAGTGATTTTTCCAGTTAATGTCCAGTGGCCGTATGCATGAACATGGTGTAAATTCGCCCGTTCTGCACCATGATGCAGGCTTAGTAGTGCGTACGGCCACCTAGGTGTAAACTCAAATTTAGTCGGTATGCATGAACTAAAGTTCCTACGCATCAAGTTTGTATCGGCCAATCAATGCCACGAGAAAAAACGCTGATCAAAACAAAACTGAGAGATCGAGGGTGAGTAGAAATCTATTTTTTTTTCTTTGGCCCGTGAAGTCGTGGGTTGGAATAAAATATTAGTTACCTCCTTTCTTTCTTTCCTTCTGGCGGACGCCTCTTTCCCAAGCTTGTTACGCATTGCGTGGCTGATTGGTCGTCCTTGGAGAAAGTGTAAAATTACGAAGCCTTTACACGTGGGTGTTGGCCTACGTAAAGTTCATGCATACCGGGTAGCGTTTTGCCCCGATGCATAAGGTCTACACCACCGTGCAACCAGTTCCGCACAGTTCATGCATACGGCCAGTTTTTCAGCATCCGCCCATTCCCGTAGGGCAGAGCATTCAGCCCTCTCCCTCTTACGGTCGTGCGGCCATCGGAATGGTGAATGCCCACGATGAGGAGTAGAATGATATTCTTTGAAAGACACGTTTCATGGACTGGTTGTTAAGGGACCGTTGTATTTTGCATTATAAGCTACAGCCGAACAGTGAGCCTAGATCAATACTTTCTCTACATTTGACTACAGTTTGACCAGAAAACATGTTCGATTCCATCCCCCCTCGCACAAACCATCGATCATATCATAATATGATTTTTTTTTTCCTTAATATCTCCGCCACTCCACTTTTCTACTTACATTTAATTCCCTACCGCAGTTGAAAACCGTAAGTACGCTCCTAACACCACCCTTCCCCCATGTCCTCTTTTCATATGCCGAGGGCACCCCCCCCCCCGAACCTACATACTGTATGATTGGCCCCCAATGCATGACCGGTCGTATTGTATGTTAAATGAAAAGTCTGCAGATAAAAAAAACAACCCAAAAACTTCTGATATTTTTAGCACTAGATCTAGTTTCAATTATATCGCCAATTTCAAGACTCTTCATATCTTTGAAAGGGTTTTAAAACTGACACTCCACTTCGTAGCAGATAAAACCAAAACACTTGAAACCACAGAGAACTAACTATTAACAACCTCAGGTCGGCCCCGAACGCCCAAACCAAGTTAACAACCTAACTGGCTGCAAGTACCGGTATTTCAATGTGCGCTTTTTGTTATCATTTATCAACACTTGTCCGCTTCTTCACTTTTTGAGTGCCAATCACCGATCGGTTCTTCCACTGGTCACGTTTGTGCCAATCACTGATGTATCGGAACACAAGAATACTAGGCTATTTTGTTTCGGGAAGAAAGAAAATCTACTTTCTATTCATAAATGTTGCTGTGCTTGGTCTTCATTCACCTCCCTCACTATTTTCTTCTTGTATCGGCCATCGTGGAAAAATTCATGACACACGAAAAGTTCAGAAAGTAGACGCAAGGTCACGGTATGGAAACTGAAAGTAAAAAAAAATAAAAGAGTCCAATGAAAGCCCGTTCTGGTAATTTATAAAGTCTGCAGTGACAATTCCCATGGTCCAACCGAAAGCCTGGACCATAAAAAATTATTGCATTAAATTTACTGGCACCTTCGCTCGCATTGATATGAAGCGTTTTTACTGGTTATTAACTAGAAGGAATTAATTTAATTAAGTCCCAGATTAAACAGACTTAACTTTTGCATTCATTCAATGGCAAAACATATTACTTACCATGTCTGACATGGTAGATTCAACACAAATGTGAGTGGATCCACAAACTAATAAAATACCCAGACTGGATGATCCCATTGTGTGACGTCACAAAACAGCGAAAGGTCATGAACCATCCGCCACATTAGGTTTACGGTAACGACCGACGCTTCAGCATAGCTACAATTTTGAATGACACCATTTTGACGCGCCTACTGAACGCGAAAGTTTGGTTCCGCACCAAGAAATTAATACATGTACCACCAATCTTGACAAATAAAAGAAATTTCCACTGCAGATAGAACTAGAATCGGAATTTCCCGAGCTGCGGCCATGTTGGTTATACGGCCGCCGCTCGGGAAATTCCGTAAAAAACGACACAGCCCGAAGCTTGTGTTTCCAGTCTGGTTAATTTATTAGTCCGTGAGTGGATCTGACGAAATCGGGCTTAAGGTAAAAGATCAAGTTCTCAGAAAACCCCTCCAAACCAAAGGGTGAAACATTTTCTATGAAAACTGAGGTTTACTTAAAATGTGAAAGATTTGCCATTTTCCTGCATTTGGTTAAAATACTTTGCTTGAAATCGTCTCAGAAATATTTTATTTTGATTTTTTAAAGAGGTATAAGAATTTCACCTTTAGCCGAGTTTTGTCGTATCTACCCACAAATCGACAGACAGCCAACAGACAGTCAGGTAAGTAGACAGGCAAGCAGACAGACAGACAGACTCAGGCAGATAGGCCAAAAGACAGACGGGCGGACCAACGAACGTGCAGGCAGGCAGGTAGACAGGTGGACAGACAGATAGATGACAGATGAATGGCTGGCTTGATTAACCCGTCTGTCTATCTTTTTATCTATTCAATTGTCTGTCTGTGAATGCCCATCGATACGCAATGCCCATGTAACTGTTGACCTACAAATAATCATTTTACTCACGAAACTGTCCCATTAGTTTCATTATCTACACGTGTACATGAAATAATAATTGCCCTCTCCCTCCATCCAACCCCGACCTTCACAGCCCCCCCCCCCCCCAGCCTTTCCGTTGCAACCACACAGTACAACAATGCGAAGGCACTCTTAAAAATCTGAAGTCCCAGCGTGCTTGAGCCCTTTTAAACTCCTAAACTAAGCAGTGGTTCTTAACTTGGGCGAGATATGGCCCCGGAGGTGGGGGGGGGGGGAGGGTCGAAAACGAAGAAAAGGGCGACAAGGCCAAAACGATGAAGGGGGCCGGGAGCGACAGGAGGCAAAAACTTGATTGGAGGACGATTTGGGGGGCAAATAGAGGGTAGCCACTGACTTGTTCCAAAACACGCGTATAGGGGTTTTATGAATAGAAAAAGCCTGTTTTTTTTTGTGTGTAGTGCATTTTATAACAAATGTTTTCTGTTTTATAATGAATAATTATTGTCATTAAATGAGGCTATGAAAAAAACAACTCAATATCATAATTTGAATGTAGTCTGTCTACTTGTGAGTGGTATCTGTTGGGTTTTGGTAAGGATTAAGAGGGGAGAGGAGAGAGAAAAAAGAGGCCGGGGGGTGGGGGGCGGTGACAGAACAATTGGAGCCTAAGAGGGCCATGACTGAAAAAGATTGAGAACCATTGTCCTAAGTGGACGAGTGGATGACTTCAGAACCCCGGTGTCCACGCTCTATTGTCAGATGTTCATACACTGCAGAAGCGCTCGTTTCCTTTCAGACCTTACATAAGAACTTCACATGGAGATATTTACAAAAATAAATTCTAGTTTTTAAGTATTCGTTTCATTTTCTTCTTATAAGCAAAATAGCTCTGTGGTGTCCGGGATTTCAAAAATAAAGCTTCTTCCTGGTAGCATCTCCATTCGCATTTTTTACTACACCGTGACAATTTAATGCAACACCGGAGGCTGCAGCTTAAGTACTGAAAGATAACACCGGAAGAAGAAACTTAACGAAACAAAACAAAAAAAAACAACAACGCAAATGACAGAAAAAGTTGTATAGCCTGTACCTACTCGTGTCTTGCAATTTTCTCCAAAACTGACAGCTAAACTGCAGTAATTCATTTCAGTGCAATCTTAGGGATGAAACAGACCAGGGCTGAGTAGACATCAGAGCGGTGGCTCGCCGCCCATAATATATTTTGCTTCACTCTAGCACAATAATAGGCACTGTGAAGAATTAATTCTTTTTTGCCAATTTTTGACTTTACTTCAAGCCTTGCTGCGACCCCACAGTTTTTCTGTGGTTTTTATAACAGTTCTACAATAGACACTGCCCTCAGCATCCCGCTGTTTCGCCGTGTGGGAAACGCCTATTGTGCGAGTGTGAAGCCAAAATTTATGGGCGATGAGCCAACGATCTGGCACCTACACCAGCCTTGGTCTGTTTCACCCCTTAGATTTTCCATACCCTTAAAGATTAATGATAATAATCGATAAATCCACAGGCCACGTCAAGTTTTCAAAGTGGCGAATCTCTTTGATCTTTTTCAAAAACGCATTAAACATTCAAGTTAACAATAAACGCACCTTAGTTCACATCGCGTCGGTATTCAGCATTGCTGACGTAATGGAGAGAATATCAATTATTCCACAGGTAAGATCAATCTTTCAAAGAGACGAATTTCTTTGATCTTTCCTAAATAGTATACAAATGGGCCTTAAACATTCAAGTTTACAGTAAATTCACACTTACTAGTTCACGTCACTTCCCAGCTTCACCCGCAAGCCAAAATGTGACTGTTCCACTTTAGACACGATTACAGTGACAGGAATAAGTAGGTCAAAGGAAAGTGGAAACAACAGACGGTGTCAAATTCACGTTTGGTGGTCCGGTACTAAAATATCTTTGTGTTTAGGTCTTTATTTTAGGAGGTTCGCTGCCCTTGGCATTTACACACCATTTTTCTTGTTTTTGTTTCTGTGTGTTTATGTCGTAGGGATTAGTTTTTCAGATTTTCATCCGGGTAGCGGCACTGTTGGGGCCTGCTCTTCTAGACTTTCAACTGCCAAGGCAAGCTTTAACGTGCGCAACCTTGGCACGGGCCCTCCAAGGTTTTCGTCCTTATCCGAGAAAACTAGGTGCTCGATCATACCTGCCATAAGATCAGCGACAGGAATCCCCCCCCCTCACACCCCCCCCCCAAAAAAAACGTGCTTGCACCGACCGGGGATCGAACCAAGAACCTTCGGCACCTTGCCTCTAGACCACCCCTGTCCCCTCGAAAGTATGTCGTGTCATACCGTACCATGCGTGGTTTACATAGTGAGTCGAGGAGCCATCTACAAGGTTCGTACGCCCGATGTTGGCAAGTTTTGAACATCCTCCCCATGCGCTCTTCCCCTCCCCCTTGTACGCTTTTCAACGCTTGGCCTCAGCCACTCCCCCAACCCCCCGACCCCCCCCCCTCCACACTTGTACCAGCGTCGGGCCATTAAAATGTCGAATGATATAGTCGTGATTTGTAAAAACTTCTACTGGCATTTTTCTCGGGCCGCTTGACTATTTCATTAGACACATGGCCTGGATTTGGTAATTCGTAATCCTAAATGTTATTTTGTTTAAAACAAAATATATATAATATGTAACAGTAAATTCTTTAATTCATTACTGTACTTGAAAAGTGTAACATAAAACATCATAAAAAAAACACGGACAAATCTGTGAGATGGCAGAAAGGCTTGACGCGAAATAAAAAATGTGGCAAAAAGAAAAAGTTGTATGTAGCAAAATCTCGCGCATTATACCGAAAGCTTGATTTGTCATTTCTTTTCTTTTGTGATTTGTCATTTCTTTTTTTCTGTAATTTGTCATTTCTTTTCTTTGGTGATTTGTCATTTCTTTTCCTTGGTGATTTGTCATTTCTTTTCTTTGGTGATTTGTCATTTCTTTTCCTTTGCGGATGTTGTATCGTTTCTGCTTTATTCCTTACGCGAGGGTTTCAACATACACCTTTTTCTTTTTGCTACATTTTGACTTTGGAAAGTGTATGTACGCTTTAGACCCCACCCCCCCCCCTCCCCTCCCCCGCACCCTCCCCTTTCCGAGCATACGAACTTCATGGCTGACCCTTGGAACACAAATATGTTGCAGAGGCAAACTTCACAGAAAGAGCTGGTCGACAATGTTTTTACGTATTTCAGACCATGAGCAATCACTGAGCCATTAATCACTAAATACAAACTGCTTATTAGTTTCACTTGCCCACATTTGAACCACAGACCTTTCGTAGGAAAGTCTTGAAAGATGGAACGATAGGTAAAGTGTTTTCTCTTATGGTGAAATCAATGTGGTATTTTTTTTTCTATATTAAAAGTCCGGGTCAAATACCCCTACAACGCACAACTCGGTATAGAAAACTGTCGTGCGCTTTTCTGAGTATGTTTGAGTATCAAAATGCAAATTAAGTGTACCATGGCATGGCAGCGGAGATCTTTGGAGAATTCATAAAACTTCGTGAACAAATTCCAAATAATAAGAAAAATACAAAGAAAAAACATCATTATCGGGGTACGAATCGGGCTCAAACGAGAATCCAGTTCCCATGTGTAGTCGATGCAGGTTGGGAAGAAATAAAAGCTTTTTCATTCTCAAACGGTCCCTGGAGTTAAAGATATTTACAGATTAAACGAAGAGGAAGGATCAACACTGTTCTGCGCTTAAAAGGCGAGTGCAGTGCTTGTCCTTGAATCTTCTTCTTCTTCTTCTTCTTCAGCGTTCCAAGTCATGCTTTTAGTTTAGTGTGGGCCAGGAACTGGGTAGTCAGGTGAAGGTCTGCCTCACTGCCCCATAGCTATGATAATGGGTGCAGTATCTGTTCCTGGTTGCTGGCTGTCTTGGCAAGTTCATCGGCTTTTTCATTGCCCGAAATGCCACAGTGGGCAGGAATCCAATGAAGGTGGATAGTTGCGATCCTTGAAAGGTCGGTCAGCTGTGTGCGGAGCTCCTTTGTCAGGGTGTCCGGTTTTGAAGAGCTGAGTGCCTGGAGTGTTGACAGGGAGTCGGTCAGGCAGACTATCTTCATCTTGGGTGTAACTATGGTCTTGAGATGTTGCAGGGATTGCAGTAGTGCTACCTGTTCTGCTCTGTAGTTGGAGCACAAAATGCCTGCAGGAACACTTATCTCATGGGTCTCTCCACTAGCAAGTCGGATGTAGACCCCACATCCACCATTTTCTAACTGCTTCCTAGGCTGATCCGTCAGTGTATACTCGTGCCCACTGGGTTGATGGATAGTTCTTGTCTAGATGCTCGAGGGTAAGAGAGCGTTTGATAGCATCTGGCTGAGAGTCTCTCCCTTCAATGCCCGGAATGCTGGTGGTGATAAAAAAAGGCGTCTCGTCCTTGAATCGATAAAAGCACCCCGAACGTGGCAGAACTAAACAAACAAAACAAAATATTGTTTGTATGGCGCTAGACAGGTCTTAGAACGACAGCGATTCAGGAGATTTATGTTTTGCGGCCCTTTCACTCCGCAAATCATACCGCTAGCGATTATGAAGGTCAATCTTCAACGAAAGTGTTTACACGCAATGAAAGCAGATCTGTCAAAATATTATTAACCTGCCCCACCTGACTTGACAAGTCGCACCCTTAGTGTTTGTTTGTTCAAACTCCATTTTCTGAAAAACTGGAGTTCTTTTAATATGTAGAGGTATCATATAATAATGGAGCTTGGGCCCAACTTTGCGACCGCAAAGGCTTTTTTACTACGCAACGTAGAGAAATGAAACTTAGCACATGTATGTAAAATGTATCAAGCCTGTACGTGGTCTAATCATTCCCCCCCCCCCCCAAACTCTTTATTTTTTCCAGAAATTCAGTTATAATTATCAGTTATCAATTAATGATTGCAAATACGACGTGATAGTGTACTTCCGTCAATTTCGTCATTTCCGCCTCTTAACGGAAATGTCAATTGTCGAACTAGAGGCCATCCACGCTGAGTCGACAAGCTTTGGTGAACGAACACACATCAAGCTTACTTTCGTTCATTCGCTGCAGGACAGAACACACCGCTTGAACGCCTCCCCTGTCTCCTTAATTGCTAGGAGATACTTAAACTAAGTACCCAGTGTGCGGATTACCGCCATTTGGTGACAAACTTCGCCTCAAAAGTTGGACGGGGTGCGTAGAGCATTAACGCGCATGGAGATCGCAATAAAGACTTATCTAGTAAAAGCAAAGAAACAAACAAATAATGACGAAATAAACTTAGAGGAAGGTGCAAACTGAAGCATATAGGCCTTGGGACCAAAATCCTAGCTAGTCTCTAAAGTAAAGTTCGTTACGCACCCCCTAGGGAAAATCTAGGTATGGTTTTAATATGTTCCCAGTAACCATCTTTGACTAAAAATCAAAATGCTGTCATCCGTAACTGTGCACACTAATAACTTATTCTTAAAAAATAACAATGTTTATTGCTATGTAACAGCTGTATTTTTGCATTTTTGTTTCGTTTTACATAATTATAGATTTCACAAAATCTCCACCTTTGAACGCAAAACTGGCAAAAGGCTTTTTTATTAGACCACCTATACTAACCCAATTTTACATGTTCATTTCAAATGCGGCGGAGGGTGCACGGAAGTTTTTATTATTTTGATTAGTTTGGTTCATGAATTTATAGAAAATGCATTGTTTCATCGTGCTGCCATTTTCATCCTCCATCTTGCCTCCATTCTGTTATAGTACCGTGCAGGTCATAAAAAGTAACCATATCAAGCTTGCTGCGCAGTGTCCTGGCGCGCATGAGTTCTAGATCTAGATCATGCTTCTTAATGAAAACCCTTGCTAATGAACCTTCTGTAGTGTCTAAAGATGACCACAAACCTAATGATTCTCGAAATTTCATCCAACTTTTCAAAGAAAACTGAATCATATTGTTATTTACATCTTTCTTAGTGTGCATATAGCATTCCATCATGGAGGCAGCCATTTTGGATTTCGCGGCGAAAGGCTCAGTTCCATTGGTTGATTAGAATAGCATTGTTTCAATGGCAAACTCAATTCGCATCATTAATTATTATTTATTGGCACACTTTACATACAAATTGTACAAAAATGTGCAAGACTTGAAATGACAACATTGGTTTTTTGTGAAGGGGAGATGCATAAGAGCCTGCATGCAAAAAATCAGCTTATCCCCTGAGGTGCATAACGGAATGACAAGCTATAAGTTTGGTCCCACGGCCTAATATCGGTTATAATCACCCAGAATTGAAACTAATAAACAGTTTATCCTAGTAACTTTAATGCGCGCTTGACACTTGTTTAAAATGACATTGCGTTGTTGCATCTATCCAACTATTTCACAGCTCCAATTTACTCTAACTCTTTATCATAATAATAAAGGCCCAGACGTTTAACTTGAACTTTCTAAGTTTTGCAAAAAGTGGAGTTGGAACAAAATAATAAGAACTAAGGTCGCTATGTGAACTTCTCACTGTGGTTTCTATTGCGGCAAGATCTGGCGTTGAAAAAACAGACCCATACTACAGGCAAACATTCATACATTTGAGAAAAGAGTTCACAAAAATCACTTGCTTGTATTTTTTTGCTTTGCAATGTGATTTTCAATGGGTTTCTCCCACCCCCCCTCCCCCCCCCCCCCATCATTTTGAAGACAAAAGCAGTGTTTGACGAGTCCAAATGGCTGGCAATTAGAAAAATGAAAAAAAAAAAAAAAAACTTGATGTAGAGATCTGACAACCCTGTCACACATTTCAGAGCTTAAGCATCAACTCATCATCACCCCCTAAGACTGTAGTGACTGAAAAAGTTTTTTAAAAAATCAATTTTTATATATATATATATTCAACGACATTCTAGGCCGCATCGAATGACCGTGGTTAGAGACTCCGAGCCGAACAGCAATCTAATAGCAAACTGCAAAAAAATGCATCGTAACTAGACCAGTTGTACCAAAATAAAACCGGTTTGTTGTTTTTTTTGCTCCTCCTGAAAAATTGCCAAAACCGATTATTACAGTTTTATGGAACGGTTATGAACTGATCCCTGCTCCAGTTAATGCTAATCAGTTATCACAGTTTTATTGTCTTTACGCTACTCAATACGTTCTGGTTTGCACTTTCTGAGCTGATGAAAGTAGCAATGGGTTCAGATTTCGTAATCTGACTGAAACAGAATGATGATCATTCTAGAATCAGGTTAGGGAAGGTTGGGAAAACATAAACAAAGATTTTAGTGTGTTCGGTCTTGTGTTCAATCCGATGGAATCAAAAGACACAGTCAAATTGCATTCATCCAGAGCCCTCTTAACGTATGGGTACACTAGGTAGTTGCCCAGGCCACAAGGGTTTAAGTGGCCCCATACATGCAAATTTCCGCAGCCTATTGCTCTGCCCGCAGGCCCGTAACGATGTTAAGACGGGCTGGCTTGCATCCCTGATCACGCATCGTTTTGAATGGCCCGGATATAGAGCTCTATAAACAGATATTGTATAGCTCAATTTTTTCCCTCAAACTGAAGGCACGTTGCATCAGCTCCAGCGGTCACTTAAACGTTAGCCAAACATTGCGGGTTACAATATCCACACCCAGATTGGCAACTATCAGAACTGGCTTTGGAAAAAATTAATTACTAATGAAAGGGGCAGGTTCAATCACTAAACGATTGACTAAAATAGGCAATCCGGCTAATCTATGTCAAAATGATTTGCAGCAGCTTGTCAAGGAAGTGCAATAGACAGCAAAATAATATGAGCAGAAAACATGAGAAGTTAACAGGGCTGAATAGAGAAATTGTTAAACGCAGGAAAAATGGATAAAATGACAAAGACAGACAGACAGATAGACAGATGGACAGTTAGATATATAGACAGGCCGACAAGCAGACAGACAGACAGACAGACAGACAGACAGACAGACAGACAGACAGACAGACAGACAGACAGACAGATAGATAGATAGATAGATAGATAGATAGATAGATAGATAGATAGATAGATAGATAGATAGATAGATAGATAGATAGATAGATAGATAGACTGATCTTACCTTACAACAGACAAGAAAAAGCCACAGGATATCAATAACACTACTATAGTCGCGCCGCACCGATTTAAACTGAGTCAGCAATAGGAGTTGGTTCATCAAAATAACCCGGATATTCAGCAAATTTCGACGAATGTAAGTGTTGGGAAGTACAATGACCGAAAATAACCCCAAATCCGCATTGGGTATCCCAAAGGGACAAGTACCTTGACTCTTTCGCCAACCACTAACAGCGATCATAGAAGGGGAAGCCCCTTCGGAAAAATCTTAAACAATCCCAAACAAGGTCTCACGAGGTAGGAAATGAGTCATGACATATTAAAGAAGACCCCGTTCTTCACCGAAGGAGCCCTTCCAAACCAATAGGGCTTGAGGTATTTGGGGCAGATTGGAGTACTTCAAGATACTGTTCAACCCTGTTTCTTTCGATGTGTTCCGAATTCCAGTTTATCATCTTTTAAAATTTGCAGAGTATAAATATTTCTATTAAGCTATATAATAGAGATTGACTTTTCTGATGCAATTAGTCCCCGTGGTGAACCCTGAGGAGGAGGATGCAGGCTGACGCACTATGATAACAGGACATCGCGTAACTATCATGATAGTTAGCTAAGGGGACTTATGAAACGAATCAAAACTGAAAACAAAGGACCGAAAGTAGCCGCGTGACACTGTCAGGGAAGAATGAGTTGCTGCATGGGAGCTGCCAACTGGATGTGTCTCAAAGTCGTGGGTCTTCCCTATTATATTATTATATATGCTTCTTTTTTTTAAAATTCAAATAATTATAAAGTTCATTTTCCTTGTTGGCTACTGTAAATGAATTTAATTTTACTGAATGATCTTTATTCTCTTTAAATATCATTAAATTCGTGAATTGTTTGTTGTTTTTTTTTAATATTGCGAGCCCAATAATGAAAGTGCATTAGTTTATTTACACAACTGCAGGTGACAACACTTTTTTTGGTGAGTGTTTGCTTTCTGCCGAATATTCTATGGATTTCGTGAAGGAATTTGTTTATTTTCTATCGATTAGGAGGAATACAATACTTTAAATGCTTGTAACTAACAAGGCATTCAAGATCTAGAATGTATTTCAAGTAGAACAATTTTGTCTCCTCTTCTCTTAAAAGTAAGCCCTCTTGCACCTGCACGGTTTCGTGGTTATGCAAGGCATAATATATGTCTCTTAGGGTTGGCCTTAACAAGGTCAAAGCGTGGCAAAAAGAAAATGTACATTGTAAAGCCTTGGGTGAGAAATAATATGCCAACCGAAGAACCACTTCAGTAAGGGACACCTCAAAGGGCACATGCACGCATTCTGTTATCAGGCAAACTGAAATCATCGTTTGATGATGAATTCCATGGAAAGGAGAACATTGTGAATATCAAACACTGTAAACTTCACAGGTCACACAATGAACTCTGTGACAGCCATGGCTGTTGTTTTAAGAACGTATGCGCTAGGGGCGCGTACATGTACGTACGTATTCCTAACCCCTTTTTTAAATTCTAAACCCTAAACCTTATCGAATCCTAACCCTGCCCCCTACATTTTCAACCCCCCCCCCCCCAAAAAAAAAAAAAAAACAGGAGGAAAACAAAAGAAAAATCTGAAAGAAAAATAATTAATTAAAGCTGTAGTGAGGAGTATTTCGGGAGGATTTCTGGTGAAGCTCTCTAGCTCTGGGGTCACAAAAGATACATACTCCTAGTGCAAAAAAAGAAAAGAAAACAACAACAAAAATTGAGGGACATACGTACTTGTAATAATATTCTTCTGGGTTTGACCACCTGTACTCAAATGCTCGTATATAGAAATTTATTTTATATTCATCTTGTTGACTACTCTCAAAACAATACATTGCGGATATCAATCAGCACGTGTGAACTTTCAATTACTTATCAAAATTTGCATATGCATTCCCGAAACTACATGGGTTTAAAATGGAAAAGTCATCTCTATTCACATATGATGGCCAATCCTGCACACCCAAAATAAACACAAACTCCAGTAAATCTCCTTCACTTTCAAATAAGATACTCAATCTGTAGAGAGCAAAAGACCTGTCTAGACGTGTCGGAAAAATCTAAAATTCAGTTTTCTATTCAGACAACTCAGCATCATGCCATATGCCACATTTCAGAAAGATAAGTCAAGAAATAAATACAACAGTCCCGAAAAACGCTGTTTTAGGTTGTTGTTGTTTTTTTAAAATGAAATGCACTGTATTGTCCATTGTCCCATTGTTTGAAGCCTGTCACGTGAAGCCCAATTAATGCTCGTTGAGCGGGGGGGGGGGGGCGAGGGAGGGGGGGGGAGGGAGGGTGAAAATCATCCACAGACCATTCTTCGCAATAAATACTCGAGGCACAGAATACCGAGACGGCTCAATTCGCCAAATTCCGTCATTGGACTTGTGTGAGTATCATCCATGTCAACAATGCAACAATTCCCACCACACTCTTTCATAACTGAACGAAAAAGACCGGGATCACAGAGCTCTGTGTGTAGTGCCCATCGTATTTGCACGGCCCAAGTTGTGGACATTCAGTGAAAGATGACTGGTCCGTAGATTATTGTTTTAAATCATGTAGCTTTGCATACTTCAGAAGCAATCCGAACACAGGGCCGGATTTAGACCTGGGGGGGAGGGGGGGAGGGATGTGTCACCACACTCGCTAGACTTCTCATGCATAGAAATTTACCCATACGGTAAGTCACTAAATTTACTCATCAAAGTCCGTTTATTGCACGTAATTGGAGCTGACAAGTTACACATACATAGCAAGGTTAAGTGAGTTAAAATGTATATGAAGTCAATACATGCACACAAGAATGCTTCATGCAATGCATCAAGTGTGTACCCGACGCCACTTTCACTATTAACTACCGGTACTGCACTCCTCCGTGGTATTGGTGGTGAAGGTGGTAGGTTTATTGGACAATTTATATATACTTTATTTATTCTTTTCTTCAAATCTTAAGAAAACAAACTAATTTTTTTCATCAGTTCATTTTTTATTGCAAAATTTACAATATTTTACTTTATTCTTGTTTTTTCAAATTTTAAGAAAAGAAACTTATCTTTTCCATTATTTTATTTTTGTATGGGGGGGGGGGGGGGAGGCGGTATTGCTCCTTTGCTCTCTCTGTAATTCCGGTCCCGCCTGTGTAATACTAGTAGAGGATTAGCAATTCAAGGAATCTTAGATTTTCAGCGAACATTATTACTATGCATTTAGCACAAAAGCTTCAGCACTTTCAGTATTAGAACTGAAAACAGTCTAGGCGACAGATGTCAAAATTTTGACGCGATTCATCTCAAAACTGTGGCTGTGGCACTTAAGGCAAAGTAAGCTTTCAGTGCGCCAAAGACACTACATTTCTGTACATATCATACAGATACCATTACCATAGCAACGAGAAAAAAGAAAAAAATGAAAAAGTGAACATCTTCGACTGAAGCCATAAAAGATGAAGATGAAACAAGAGTGACAGAGAGAGGAGTCCACGGGAAAAAAGGGCTAAGTCACAATGTAGAAATTATGATTTATTGGCCCCAAGCCCAAGGTGGTATTCCATTTTACAACGTACTTCAGTATCTGTGACAGAAACGGACTCCGTACGGTAAAATTGTCATCTAAACATGACGTAGTGTATGAAAGAGTTGAGTTCTTTTGTTTCTCGGGGGCCTCAGCATAGTGCTGTTGGCCCCCCCAGTGTATGAAAGAGAAAGCTCAGTCAAAGTTAAAAACTTAGTTTTCTCTAGACATGAAATCTGTGACTGAGCCCATTTTTCCCGTAGACTCTTCAACTACATCTACAAATTGAAGAATTTGAGAACATTGTTATAAGATGGTAAGATAAGAAATACTTAATATTTTATTTCCTATGTAGGAAATTCATTTCCATAAAGCGTTCGCCCATAAATACATTATTTTTCATGAGTCACACGTGTTACACATATATGACATGTAACATGAAAATGTCACAACTCAATAACAAACATGAAACATTACGAGGTAATATGGCATGGAAGCTCACCAACAACTGGCACAGATAGCTATTGGCCGTTATCGTGCCGACGCGCGGTAAAATCCAAACTGAAACTCAACTCAAACGACATCGCGCTGACGTCGCTGTAATGTAGAGAATTCGTCCCCTAAGGTATTCCTCCCAACCCTACGGAAATCTTATACAAATCTACGTCGGACTGACGTAGAAATGCTGGCAGCGATCTTCTATGGTCTATGAAACTCTGTATCTTCTCTATCTATCGCTGAAGAGATTCTAAACATGAGGAAAGAAAGAATAAATTAATGCAAAAACAACAACGGGAGGGGAGGGGTTTCGGTGTGTGTGTTGGACTCCCCCCCCCCACCCCCCCCCGGGGGGTTCCTAAGTGTGAAATGTGAAACATCTTCGAAAAGAATAATAATATAGGCTGTGAGCAGATCATAAAATTCCTTGCCTTGTGGTGTTGCAGTAGACAGGGATGTGAAGAATTATGATGGACAGATCGAATAAAGTAACTCACCTTGATGTGTTGATGAGGATGTTCACTTTGGCAGTAAAGACAACTTTGAGGTGTCCTGGATGTCTGTTACCTGGCATCAAAGCTTCAAATCCCCGCGGCCCCTTTCTGCTAGGGAACACAGTAGTTGTTATGAACGCAAAGCAAGCGAAACAACACTAGTGAACAGTGTGTGCACGGCATAGCTACTTTCTTTCATACCGAAACGGAAACCTGCGAGGATCTGTGGTTCTGTGCTTACGATTAGACTTAAGCTGTGTGTCATGTGTTTGTTTATCAACACAGCAGTGACCTAAAACATGCGCGACAACGCCTCGTCGGCAATGAAGCCCTGGCGTACCCTCTTTGGCCATGGCACGCCCGCCCTTTCTGTCTAGGGCTCAAGGACCCGGATCTGAATTTTCACGCTAAATGAAAAGAGAAGAGAAATGGGGCTGGGAAGAGGTGGAGGGAAGGGAGTGGAGTGTCAGGCGGGCAACAACAGGGTCTTATTACTAGAGCAGGAATTCCTGGGGTAAATCTACCCCCTCTCTCCAACGGGGAGGGGGGGAGGGTAGGGTAAATTTGCAAATTTGGATTTCAGATATCTAAAAAAAAACAAAAAAAAAACTCAAACATTTAAAGCATAACTAAAGTTCAACAACTGAAAAATGTTCACTATCATGAGCGAAAAGTAAGTCTAAGAGTCTCATTAAGCGGTGAAACATACCAAGGCTTCACACCACAGTTATAGATAAACTGCTATAGAGGGGGATATCCTAGAATATCCGGGGGAGAATATTTCAGATTATCCGGGGATATCCTAGATTATCCGGGGGATATTCTGAAATATCAGGGGGGATAGATTTTTTTTTGGGGGGGTGGGGGGGGGTAATCTGGGATGCCACAGCGGCTGCATCCTGCTGGGGCGCGGTGTGGGCAGTAGCCTACTGTGCTAGTGTGAGGCAAAGTTTATGGGTGGTGGGCCTCCAGTCTGGCTCCTACACTAGCCTTGGTCTGTTTCATCCTTAACTGAGATGTCCTCGTTGACTGACAGTGGCATACCTCTCCTTCATCTGTTCATCATTAATTCTTTTTGTTCACAAATAAGTGAAATAACATTATTATAGTTACTGTAATTTGAACTTCAAATGGCAGTGTTAAAAACAGCAGGCCTATTTTCAAAGTTCCCCTATGTCGGTTGCTCTATTATTGCTCTATTATATCAAAAAGAAAAAAGAAAAAATTACTTTCAGAACTTGGCAGAAGTAAACGGGACGAAAAGGTTGAGAACCTCTGTACTAGATTCGCGCCAAGTTGCCTTGACTTTGATCTGAATCACTGCGTACCGGGAAAAAGAAAGCCAGCGGAGCATAGGAAAAGGGGAATCCCCTTTCGGGGCGTTTGTATTACTTTGTTCGTGCGTGGCTGGAGATGATTCGAAGGGCGCATTGAAAAGCAATGATTCGCCTTTCTGATCTCTCGATCTCTCTCTCTCCCCCCTCTCTCTCTGATCTTCATCTCTCTGTCTCTGTCTGTCTCTCCGGCTCTCGTCTCTCTCTCGTCTTTCGTCTCTCTCTCTTTCTCTCTCTTCTCTCTCTCTCTCTGTCTCTGTCTCTGTAGGCGCCCCCCCCCCGCCTGTCTCTGTCTCTGTCTGTCCCTCTGTCTGTCTGTCTGTCTCTGTCTCTGTCTGTCTCTGTCTCTGTCTCTCTCTGTCTCTCCCCTGTCTGTCTCTCTCTCTCTCTGCCTGTCTCTCTCTGTCTCCCTCTTTCAGTCTGTCTCTCTCTGTCTGTCTCTTCCCGTCTCTCTCTCTCTCTCTCTTCCTTCACTTAAACAAATGCCAAGAGACATAATTATGCTGATAAATGTTTGGGAGGCGTTCCATTTGAGCCACACTATAGAGATACGACAAGGACGCGACTTTACGACCGACCGAAAGGGAGAGATTGCACAGGCTCCGCCCCCTTGGCGAGCTAGTCCTCTAAATGAACGTATAGATTCTGTCTAGCTCGTCCGTGATAATGCATGACAGTGTAAAGTGCAAGGACGGCAAACGAATTTTTTAAAAAAGAGAGAAAGAAACGAAACTGACTACGTAGTTCAAACCATATATTACGCGACCTTGGTTCTTCTTTGTTCCAACTCCACTTTTTGCGCAACTTAGAGATTCGACGTTAACTGTTTGCGGCTTTAGTATTACAATAAGGAGTTGGAATGAATGGGAAGTGTGAAATAGCTTGATAAGTGCCACAGCGCACTTTAAACAATTAGTGTCAAAGTGTGCATTTGTAATAACCTCTGTACATACTAAAAGAGCTCTTTTTTTTTTTTCAGAAAATGAAACAAACAAGAAGTAATTTGGCGATTAACAAAATATCACACCGTAGTAAAGTTCCCAATTAGAATAGATAATCGGCGGCTATTTTAACTTCAGACATAACTCATTCGTTTTACGCGGTGACAATAACCCAGCCAGATACACTACGTGGGGTCCCTCAGGTCTATGTTCCCTCGGGTCTATGTTCCCTCAATTCGGCTCTATGTTCCCTCAATGTTCTCTCAGGTCTATTATTCCCTCAGGTCTATGTTCCCTCAAGTCTATTGGTGTTTCTACAGGGGAGCCAACCTGATATTTTCTTTTGCATGGCAATAATTGTAATGGGGTTAAACTTTTGTTGTTAAAATCTCTCAGTTTTACTCATTTTTGTTGTTGTTGTATATTAGTGTTTTTTTTTTCATCGAGGTTTCATTTTCGCATTTGTTTGTGTGCTTGTTTGTTGTTGCGTGTTCATGATTTTGTTGTTGTTGTTTGTCACAGTGGAATGCTTTTGTTTTGTTCTTCACATATACTACTGTGTAAAACTGCCTTAATTCAAATTTCTAGTTGTTTAGCAATAATGAATGGACAGCTGTATTGAAATTTGCCTATTCAAAGAATAGATTCTTGTTTGTTTATTGCTTGTTTGTTGTTGGTTTTTCACGTTTGGTGTTTTTGTTTTGTCCATTGTTGTTTGTTTCTATTTTTGTTTGCTTATTTTTGCTTGTTTGTGTATCAGTTACATCCTTTTGAAAACAAATAAGTTTGAGCTCCGGTGCTGATAATTGGAGAAAACAATATCATGAACTTTCTCAAATTCAATGTTTTATTTCTTGTTTTCTCATTAATTAAATGAAGAATAGGAATTATTAAATGTTCTGATCTTTATATCTTGTTTGTTGGGTTGACTTATTGCTTTTATATCTACGAATACAACAAGTTTGGTATTTTGAGTTCTCGTTTTACGTCCCACTTCAGCTGTATTGGAGGCGAGGTTGGCTCCCCTGTAGAAACACCAATAGACCTGAGGGAACATTGAGGGAACATAGACCTGAGGGAACATAGACCTGAGGGAATATAGACCTGAGGGAACATAGACCTGAGGGAACATAGGCCTGAGGGAATATAGACCTGAGGGAACATAGACCTGAGAGAACATAGACATGCTCCCTACTACGTCAATCCGACGTAAATTAGTATATGATTTCCGTAGGGTTGGTAGAATTATTGTAGGGTTGGTAGATTACCATAGGGGCAAATTTCCTATGTCAAACCGACATCGGCGCGACGTCGTCACCGGTGGATCGACGTAGGAAAGATTTCATTCCTATGTGCCAACTTAACGTCAACCCTGTGAATCGGATTTCCCTAGGTCTGCCAGCTGGGAAATGCAGTTAAAACACAACTATTCTTCATTCTTGTAGAATGTTCTAATTATACTGCTATTTTTTCAAATAAATAATTATGTATATTGTAAACATAAAGTAGGCTGCTGATATAAGTACCTACGCACCCCAAGCGTTTTGCGCCAGGGGCGCGTAAGTATACGCTCCTATCCCTAACCCCGTCCTTATCCTCAACCCTAAATCTTATCGAATCCCTAACCCTGCCCCTTAGCCTTTCAACCAAAAAAAAAAAAAAAACAGGAGGAAAACAAAAAAGAAAATCTGAAAGAATAATTAATTAAGGCTTTTGTTAGGAGTATTTCGGGAGGAGCTCTCTAGCTCTGGAGTCACAAGATGCTTTAAAATACGTACCCCTAGTACAAAAAACAAAGCAAAAAAACTTTGGGGCGTACGTACTTTTAACAACATTCTATGAAGTAATATTCATCAGAATATAAGCGTTTTATACTTTTTTTTTTTTTTCATATCTGAAGATTGATAGTCTCATCAGATGACTCTCGGAAAAGCCCAGTACGACCGAGGTCAGTCCTCCTGGATAAACCCAGGTATCCCTAAATAAAATCCAGTACATACACCTTATCTATCCTTTAATAATGCATGAGTAGCCACAAATGCTTTGGCAGTGTCTACAAGTAAACACGTGAATGCATTGTGACATGACGGTGAATCCGCTTGAGCGCGGTCTGGGTCACGCTTGGTTGGGGCCAAAGCATACATTATTATTAAAGTTTGAAGATTTCTTGTTCAAAACTTACACCACAAGGCCTCACAAAGGTGTATACCACAACAGGATCCCGTGGCCTTACGATAAAGAAATTGAAAATATACAAGTAGTAATATTATTTGTATTTGTATTTGTATTTGTATAACTCTTTAATCCCATTTGGGAAGTTTGCCTTTGTGCCATTGCAGCCCAGTTACAACTGGAGCAGGCACGTCGTCGCCACAGTGCAGCGCCGGTCAGCGGTTCTTTTTTTTTTGGGGGGGGGGGAGATGAGGGAGGGGGGGGGGATGTTAGGGATGAATTTTATTTAATTTTGCCCGGGCAGCGGCCTGTTCGGCCTGCTCTTTACGATTTCCAAATGCCAAGATATATTTAACGTGCGCAACCTGCACACGGGCCCTCCGAATTGTTTCGTCCTTATCCGAGAAGACTAGGTACTCGATCCTACCCCTCAATAGGACCAGGGACACGAAAATATGAGAAAAATCCCAAACTTCCAACATGCCTGCACTGGCCAGGTTTTGAACCCGGGACCTTTCGCATGAGAGGCGAGCACCTTGCCTCTAGACCACCTTGTCCCTTATAATAATTGTTTAGGCCCATTAATTATTCATAGCAAAGTAGTTAAAGTAAAACATACTACTTGTTTTCAACTAATATTCTTAAACTATTACCAAATTAAATGGATAACATTTAAAGTGTTAATAAAATGTAAAAAGCAAAATAAACATAAATAAATACATAAGTAAAGAAAGGGAGAACAAATAAACAAAATTAATAAATAAATGAATAAGTAAACTGAAAAAAAAAAAATTAAATATTTTTTAAAATTGGAATTTTCTGAGGTCCTTGTGGGTTACGAGGCCCTAAGCTGTAGCTTACTTAGTTTATGCTTAAATCCGGCACTGCACCAGGGCTACACAAGTAGCTATACATAACTACAGTAACGTACTACTTTGCTGAGAGACTAAAGCTGAACACATACGGTAAGACAGGTGTCATTTCTTACTAACAGTAAATCAGCTGTAGTACACCGATCAATTTTTGTGAAGGTTAGTAGGATTTTTTTCTTTTTCATGGAAACAGGAATATAGTGGATGCTATTAAATCCAGAATAAATAGATGAAAAGATAATAAATAAAGTCAGTCAGACAGACAAACAGAAGAAGAGAGAGAAACAGACAGGCAGACAGACAGACAGACAGACAGACAGACAGACAGACAGACAGACAGACAGACTGATAGATAGATAGATAGATAGATAGATAGATAGATAGATAGATAGATAGATAGATAGATAGATAGATAGATAGATAGATAGATAGATAGATAGATAGATAGATAGATAGATAGATAGATAGATAGATAGATAGATAAGGGGAGCCGCAGTAAAGTGCTTTTACTGTAAATATATTCTATAAAAACACAACTATCTTCTACTTCTTAAAAGAAAACTCTGCCATATTTGATACAAGGCCAAATAGAGTCTCATATTTCCTTGTCCTATAAAGAGCCTGTCGGTGTCGGCCCTGAACCTTCAACAGGTTTTTCAGTATTGTTAATGCAGAACGATTTCGGACAAATTCGCCTTTCTCGGAACGCCGAAAGTAGGACGCCCTGATAGACGAAAGTAATGCGATGTGGCTCATGTTACGAAATTTTGCGGAAAGGTTTGTTAAAGTTTTCCGTTGTCGGTCATTAAAGACGCCCCTTGAGCGGAAATCCGTGGCACACTGATATCAAACGACGCCCCTTCAAATTCTGAGTATGGAAAGGTATCCAATGTATTTATTGTGCTTTTTTGAACGGAGAGCCATTAAAAAAAAAAAAATCGGATGTGCATTGCCACTGATAGTCATTATTTCAATTTTGAATCTTGGGCAACTCTGCAAAAGCTATAATGTCGCCAAATAGTCAACACAAACTCGATTTTTAAAAAATCTTGCAATACAGAAGCTATATTATGGTTCTGTTGCAATTAAAGTCTATATTTCAGCAATTAAACTTCAAATGAAATCAACAAGGCAGCTCTGCAAATATCAGCTGCTCGTCTACGAAACAGTGCCATAATAATTTTTTTAAAAAGTTTTATAACCAAACCTGAAACGTGTCATACAGGTTTTACAAGTCTTGGGCTTTTGCCATCAAACACGTGGCTTTCGGTAAACTTTCTTGATAAATATTGAAAAGGGTTTTTCCAAAACTGGGTAAGTCAAATTTTTCATGAGTTGTGGCCCCTTTCAGGTAGTCATTGAAAATAATCATTAGTGTAAGACGCAGTGTAAGCGTTCCGTCAAAACTTGCTATGTCCCGTCTTATCCAGGAGAGTGGACGTTGCAAGTTTTAATTGAACACACACCGCGTCTTACACTAATTTTGAATGTCAGAAAAAGGGCCGCAACTCATGCAAACTTTGATTTCCCCAGTTTGGGAAAAACGCTCTTCAATTATACTTGTTGTCTACTGGACAATTTTTCCGAGACTAGAAATGGACACATGTCTATTGACGCAAGCTTCCCAGATTAAAGGTCACGCATCAAAATGAACGTAAGACAGTAACCAGACAATAATTGTTGACAGCAGGGCTCAATTAAGTCCTTTAGAGGCCCTAAGGATTTAAAAAATGATGGTGTCCCCATTATACCGTTTTATGTAATTCAAAATATAAACAAAAATAAACCATGCAATAACATTTTATTTTTCGATATGACACAAAATTTACATTAAGATAGAAAATCGTGCTTATTTTTGTAAACTTCCAGTTTATTCTTATTCGAAAAGTTTTGTCGTATGCACCATCTGGTCCATGGTAAATTCGGCAATGAAAATTTCTGTGGTGCCCCCCCCCCCCACCACCTTTCCCCCCCTCCCCCCCCCCTTCCCTTGATGATCTGAGCACGTGCACACTTTGCTTAATGGTTAATCCAGCCCTGATTGACAGCCACACCTAAACCACAAGATGATAATGTTGCATTTTCTGAAAGGTTATAAAGTAACATGGCTATCCCAACGAATTTTGATAAGTCTATTTAAAACTTTATTAAAAAAAAAAAAAAGTAAATCAGCTTTTACCTCTCTTTGCAAAAGCTGCCATTTTTAAAAGTTATGCCACTCTCTCAGCAGGGCAGAGTGATTCCGGCCCAGTACGAAAGTAAGAAAACGAGTTTTAAATTTGTCTGCATCCCCGATGATTAAACTGTGTGGTGCCACCTTGCATCGTAAGTCCAGTGCTGTTTTGGGTCATCCGCACCCCTGATTTTGAATTTTGGCTATCTGTTTATTCCCCCCGAAAAAAAGCTTTTCATGCCCTTGGCTTCAATTCCCCTCCCGTGCTCCACCCCTAAGCCTAAGGTTTTTTTTATTTCTTCTTTCTTCCTGTAAATTCCGTTTCTGGTTCATGAGGGTAATCAAAGCATCGTCGAAAGTGATGGAAACATTTCTGATCACCCCCCCCCCCCCCACTGCGCCCTTTTTTTTTCTTTAAAAACAAATAGCTGTGTCGTGTCCAGATAAACTCAGATACAGAAAGAATGTGAGAAACAATTGTTAAGAAGAGAGAAAGAGACAGAACAACCATTGGACTGGTGAATAGAAATTATGCATGGCAAAGAGGCCCTAATGTTCCTAATCTTTAAAAGGATTTTTGATGGACTATTAAAAAAACTAGATGAGCTACCGGGCATTGCCCGGAATAAACAATCATGTGCTCCCCTCCCCCCCCCCTCTCTCTCTCTCTCTCTTCTATAACAAAAGTAATAAACTACAGTCTTGCTTCAGAACTCATGCGCACCAGAACACTACGCACCAAACTGAACGCTTGATACGGTTACTTTTTATGACATGCCCGGTACTATATAATATTACGAAACAAACATGCAAAAATACAGATGTTATATAGCAATAAACATTGTTATTTTTTTTAAATACATGCTTGAAGTAAACAACTTTCAATTATAGCCATCATCTTCCTTATCTCAATTGCCACCTTCCTGCCAAATTTAAGGCCTGAAGAGTGTATAGTTTGGTCAGTTAGTCATGCCAAAGGTTGCAAGTTACTGAAATGTATAATAGATTTGCATTTCAATTTTTATTTTTGGTCATTTCAAAAACAATAATAACCAATCAACTAACAACTAACAAGAACAACAAACTTATAACAACATTCAATTAAAAAAAGTATGTCTATGCCCCCCCCCCCCCCACGCCTTTCAGTGTAGTGGTAGTGTAGTATCGTACGCTAGGAGCACCGCCCCTTCACCGCTGATGAGCGCACGTACGTTATGGGTGGCTCCTTTGAGACGGCGATTCCGATACGTGTAGCACTGTGCGTTCAGCATTTTAATTTATAATGACATGCTCTGTTGTATCAGGGAACATCCTCAGCCCAGCAGTGTCTATCCCAAAGCCCAAAAGTAACAACACGTGTTTTTGTTTTTGTTTTTTTTGTGGGGAAATATTTGTGTAACAATTTTTACTGCTGTACGAGAATAATATTTTGTAATATTAAACTTCCGCACACGATGAAAAGCTTATTCACTCAAGGACAGCATAAATGAGGGGGAGATTTCGTGATCTTCCACAGTATCAACTATTTTCTTTCTCTTTCCACTTGGCTGAGTTGATATGAAAAACACTCGGTTGAGACAAAAGTGTTGATCGTAAACTCAGATGATGGGAAATTACCTACACTGAATATTCACCAGGCTTTCGTGGTAAATGATCATGTTTTCAACATGATGAGAGGATTTGAAGATAGAGGAAAGACAGACCTGCAAAGCACTGACTGAAGAAAAGACGCTGTAAACACTTGCCTAACGACCAGCTTTATAAAATAAAACAGACAAAAGGCCTTAACTCCAAAAAAAGGGCAAATTTCTATTCAGTCCTCGATATTTGTATTTCTTCTTTCTTCCTGTAAATTCCGTTTCTGGTTCATGAGGGTAAGCAAAGCATTGTCGAAAGTGATGGAAACATTTCTGATCACCTCCCCCCCCCCCCCCCCCCCATGCCCTTTTTTTTTCTTTAAAAACATATAGGTGTGTCGTGTCCAGATAAACTCAGATACAGAAAGAATGTGAGAAACAACTGTTAAGAAGAGAGAAAGAGACAGAACAAATGAGAGAGAGGAGGGGGCACAGATATACACAGAGAAACACAGACACCCACAATACGAGAGAGAGAGAGGGGGAGAGTAAGAGAGAAAGAGAGTAAGAAGAGTAGAAAGAGAGCCAGAGAGACAGAGAAAATCTGGGAGAGAGAGTAAAAATGAGAGAGAATGAGAGAAAATAACAGAAAAAGACAAAAAAAAAAACGAGGAAAAGTCAAGGACTACTTACAAGAGAAGACAGAACGAAAGTCGGAATGAAAACAAGAATGGTGGAAAGGGAAAACCACAACATGGTGAACGATGGTTGTTTTGTCGTGACTTTCGTTTTCGAAAATAGAATAACTTACGGCGTGGAAGAAACATTTCCCATGAATTCCCATGCCATGTCTGAGTGGGAGAAAAGAGCATTCTAGAATATCAGCGACCTTCTGGCCTGTATCGCATAACTGAACAAACAAACCAAAAAAATTTGAGTCAACTGGAAAATAGACTGGAGAAGTGAACTGGAAAGCTGCCAAAACAAAAAAAAAAACAACCCTCTTGTGCATGTGAAACTGTGGGAACGTGGTGGGTGGATTTGAAGATAGAGGAAAGACTGGAAAGCTGCCAAAACAAAAAAAAAAACCAACCCTCTTGTGCATGTGAAACTGTGGGAACGTGGTGGATGGATTTGAAGATAGAGGAAAGACTGGAAAGCTGCCAAAACAAAAAAAAAACCAACCCTCTTGCGCATGTGAAACTGTGGGAACGTGGTGGATGGATTTGAAGATAGAGGAAAGACCAAAGATGTTAAAATAGTATTAACCTAGATTACCTAGTCGCCCTGCGAGAACCAGCTCGCGGCGTCCCGGGCGTGGAGAGCGAAAACAATGGCGGGTTGAGGTCAAGCTGTCCAAGCGGCGGCCTAGCAACGGTACTGTTTACCATAGGAAACACAAACCGTTTGCCTCGAATTTGATAGTAGGCCTACGATGTAGTACATAGTAAGCCTAGCGTGTTGTTTTACGTTGTCGAGAAAAGTAGATCTTGAGTGCTACAACAATCAGGAAAATGTCAGAGATTCTAGAATAAGAGAACATTGTAGGCCTACAATTGTTTTTAATACATGTATAAGGAGGTCTAGAAGAAGAAACTCAGAAGCTTGGACCGATAGACTCGCAAATTCTTACTTCAACGTGTGTGTTAGAGAGAGAGAGAGAGAGAGAGAGAGAGAGAGAGAGAGAGAGAGAGAGAGAGGGGGAGAGAGAGAGAGAGAGAGAGAGAGAGAGAGGGAGAGAGGGGTATTATAAGACGTACCACCATAACAGCTACAAAATTGTAGGGGGACAAGGTGGTCTAGAGGCAAGGTGCTCGCCTCTCATGCCAAGGGTCCCGGGTTCTAAACCCGGGCAGTGCAGGCATGTTGGAAAGTGGATTTTTCTCATATTTTCAAGTCCCTGGTCCTATTGGGGGGTAGGATCGAGTAGTTCTTGGAAATTGGATTTCTCTCATATTTTCAAGTCCCTGGTCCTATTGGGGGGTAGGATCGAGTACCTAGTCTTCTCGGATAAGGACGAAAAAATTCGGAGGGCTCGTGTGCACGTTGCGCATGTTAAAGATACCTTGGCAGTTGGAAATCGTAAAGAGCAGGCCGAAAGGCCGCTGCCCGGGCAAAATTGAAATTAATAGATTAAAATTTATCCATATCATCTCCCCCCCCCCCCCCCCCCCCCCGCCAGAACAAGAAATAATAAAACAAGTAAAGTGAGGTGTAAATGCCAAGGGCAGGGAACCTCCTAAAATAAAGACCTCAAATCAGCTACAATATCAGAAAAAATGAAAGTAATCGACAACCTCACCCCCCCCCCCTCTAATAGAATAAACAGACGGATATCAAGATCCAGCAGAAGCTCAAGTGCATGGGCAGACACTCACTAGTAGCATGTGAGTGTGTGAGGGGGGGGGGGATAAGGCGCAAGCATGATAATGGCTACATAAAATCATAATTTGCTACGTCAACAGCAGCCTCCAACCACCTGTGACAGACACCCCCCTCCCCGCCCCCCCCCCCCCCAAAAAAGACAGAGAGAGAGAGAGAGAGAGAGAGAGAGAGAGAGGGAGAGAGAGAGAGAGAGAGGGAGAGAGAGAGAGAGAGAAAGAGAGAGAGAGAGAAGATAGGGGAGACAGACATGTAGAGGAGAGGGAGAGAGACGAAAAAAGCAACCACAGGGACAAGACACAGAGAGAGAGAGAGAGAAAAAGTAAACCAGGGTAACCGGAAGAGTTGTTTCTGACCTCAATGGCCGAAAGCGTTGAGGTACGGTCACGTGACCTTACCAGGGAATCTAGGTTAATACTATTTTAAGATCTTTGGGAAAGACAGACCTGCCAAGCATTGTCTTGAAGAAAAGACGTTGTAAACACTTGTCACGACCTTAGCTCTTCTTTCTTCTATCTCCTTTTTCTGGAAATAAAACTAGAGATCTTTTAGTATGTAGAAGACTCGCAACAAATGCACACGCTGACAGCATTTGTCCAAAATGCGTTCTGGCACTTTGCAAGCTATTTCACAGTTCCGATTTATTCGAACTCTTCATTATAATACTAAAGCCACAGTCGAGTAACGTCGAGTTTCTCAGTTGCGAAAAAGTGGATTTGGAACAAACAAGAACCAAGGTCTCGTTATATATGCATTGAAGATCTTTGTAAAACTGCGGGAAGGAAGTAGAGGAGGCTGGAGATGGAGGGATGACAGACCTGCAGTGCATTAACCTGAAGAATAGCCGGTGCAAACACTTGTTAGGGGTCACCACTAGTAAGTTATTGTCATGCATGACGCGGGGGGTACTTGGTGGGTGCTTCTGGTAGAGTCTACTTCTGTCTTGTCATCTATACCATATTTATTTGTGCATTTGAGATTTTTCGTTTCTGAACCACTCAACACTCAGACTTCAAATTTTATATGGTGCATCAGAATGGATGTAAGGGTGCACAGTTTTTAATAGAAGTCTCAAATCCGTGTAGGTTTTTTTATTGTAAATTTATTGTTTCCCCAATTTTCACTAGGCTCATTGACATGCTGTAGGTTTTTATGACATCATCACTTCCTGAAAATTTTCGGTGCGGACGACTGCAAACTGTGTACTGTCCTATCGCTGAGTTTTTGGGGATGACCCACACACTAATAAAATACCCAGACTGGACGATCCCATTGTGTGACGTCACAAAACAGCGAAAGGTCATGAACCCGCTGGGGAAATTCCGTAAAAAACGACACAGGCCGAAGCTTGTGTTTCCAGTCTGGTTAATTTATTAGTCTGTGGGATGACCCTACGCATCTCGGCTTTTGTTCTTATTCCTTTCGGTCTGAAGTGGTGTCCTTTGTTGTTGCATCTCTCTTTTAAGCTATCTATGCAGCACTAATGCCATTCTTAGTTCACAGGTGTCTTAAGTTTTTACCCCCCAACCCCCCAAAAAAACAACCTACACAAACCTGACACCTTTTCATTCAAAGGGTTCTCAGCTAGTTCTGCTATATTCTGTGATCTTGCTGCTTCCGAGCACAATAGTTATGACCGTTAATGTGTCGATCTGCTTTTCCAAAACTGAAAATCAGATTCAAACTCCTCGACGTCGCAGAAATATGGATTCGTTTCACTCGGGATGTGACACTTCGTTCTGATCTTCTATTTCAACATTAATTTGTCTTTCTTTTTGTATACTTTTTGAAATCCCATCTGGGAAATTTGCCTTATTGTCATTGCAGCCCAGTTACAGCTGGAGCAGACACGTAGTCGCCACACTGCAGCTCCTGTTTTGTTTGCCCCTTGCTGGTTGGGGGGGGGGGGGGGAGTTCGGCCTCCTCTTCTCGATTTCCAACTGCCAAGATATCTTTAACGTGCATACGGGCCCTCCAAGTTTTTCGCCCTTATCCGAGAAGACTAGAAGTGCTCGACCCTACCTACCAGAGGATCAGGGACAAGAAAACATGAGAAAAATCCCAAAATTCCAACATGCCCTCAACCATCCGGGACTCGAACCCGGTACCTTTGGCATGCGAAGCGAGCACCTTGCCTCTGGACCACCATATCCAGTATTCTACATATGCATACATGACGGTCCTTACTGTCGTCATCATCAGTGGCAAACTGAACTTTCAGAACTCTACATTTTCTTTCGCTCCACTTTCGTGATTCTCTTTAACCCTCTTACTGCTTTTAACCCGTTAATAATGACAGCTTTCCAGAAATGCTGTCGTTGGGGGACAGTAGGATTTTACACAGTAAGCTAAAGATGAGCAGTGATCACAACCTCCATATTTTCTGTATCCGGCTTTATAATAATACTACGTTCCCCTAACATCAAGCAAAATAGTTTTCAGTGTACCCTTTGCTGGAGTTACCAGGTATATGCAAACTCCAAACTGCCAAATGTATGAGATAATCATTTGCGGCTGGGGGAAAAAAAGAAGAAAAAAACAAACAAATAAACTTAGCAGCACACAACGATTTTCCCCTGACAGTGGTAGTGTTAAAATTATATCCTTATCAGTTTCTCAGTACTTTGACAGGCAAAGGTCTCGTGGGAGGCAACTGAAGAATACGTTATGAAGTATTATGGGAATTTGCAAGATTATATCTCCATAGAAGTGAAAGTCCTCAAGACGCCTGCCGCTTTCTGAGAAAATGTTTAGTCGAACATGACTGTGACCTGTTGGATCACCATTTGAGAGATCAAGTTTACCTTCCTGATTTCGAACAATTTATTCCCATAATAATAATGTTTTGTGATCTGAGATTATAGTTGACATAAGTCCAAGAGAAAAATATTTGATTTGGCGGCCGCGATGGTACTTTTTTCTTTTTTTGTCCGTGGCTTGGGCTATAGATCTAAATCAGAATTTACCGTTTCTCCTAGGCAAGGTATGCTGATGAGGGGAGACGAAATAAAAATAAGAACCATTTTTTATCGGTTGACTCCCTTTAAATGTCTTCACTAAAGGAAGCGACTGTATGCATGTGTGGGGAATGAGGGGCCCGGGGTGGGGGTAGAGTTGGGGCAGGGGGCGGAAGTCCGATTGCCCCAGTTTAAGTGCAGAGGCACTAACAGATTAAACACAATGAGAATTTTTAATGGTATATAAATTAAAACTTAGCCTCAGGCGTCCATCCTGATGAAAGAGTAATACATTGATCATTAGCTGATTCTACTCCAGGGCACTTGAGTAACTTACTGTTTCGTTCACGTATCCAAACTTGAAAGACTGAATGCTTTGCGATGCTCCGCCGTGGTTTTGAGTAAAAGTAGTGTCAAATTTCGAAGAAGCCAAAATTATGGGACTGGTGCACGAAGTTTCGTTGGCCTTGGCATTTGCGCCTCACTTTTTCTTGTTCTTATTTTTCTAGTAATTGTTTCTGTGTGTTTTTGTGGTGGAGATTAGTTTTTTAGAATTTTCTCCGGACAGCGGCCTTGTACAGCCTGCTCTTCTCGTCTTCTAACTACTAAGGTATCTTTAACGCGTACAAAGTGCGCATGGGCCCTCCGAGTTTTTCGTCCTTTTCCGAGAAGACTAAGCGCCCGATCCAATCTACCATAGGATCAGGGACAGGATTTTTTCTCCCCCGAAAAAAATTCCAACATGCCTGCACGGACCGGGGATCGAACCCGCTACAAAAATCCCAGTCATCAAAATTTCCCACGGTTCATGACCCTAACCTTGCCCCTAAGCAAAGTGAACAATGCCCTTTGCATTACTAGTCATTTGATATAATCCGTTTTAAATTTACTCATGGTCTATTATTTGCCTCACATCTGCTGCTTACCACTGTTTTTCAGTCTTTTTGTGTTTTTTTTCTAAAATGTTGACTATTCGAACCCGCACCTCAAACAATCAGGGTGGACACATTACTACCAGGCCACGACAGCCTGTTTGACTGCTAGTTACATAGCAAATTTACATTAGCTATCGAAATGGTGTTTGTGTCAATATCTTTCGTCCTATGGGCTTATCACAAGTGAATGCAAAAATAAATACGAAGCCAACTAGAGAAAATACTTAGCCTGCCGTGTTCACTGTTTGTCTACACTGTGTCAAATACAACTGTCCCCTAAGAAACAGCCAAATCAATTTATGACAACTCAGATAAGAAAGACAGTGCAAGTTCGCTGTTAACAAACATTATACATTTCCGAGGGACAACAGTGAAGCCTGAAACGCTTTGAACAAAGACTTTAACCCAGAAAATATGAACTATTTTGAGGCCCAGAGATTTCAATTTCAAATGTATGAGGATAGCAAGAGGAGGCACGATCTGTATCAGATGCAGAACAAATTGACTTGATCCGCATAACATATCAATGTGGCAAACATATAACACGATATATAACAACGACAATACTGATAACAACATTGACTGACATCAGGGAACAGTAAGATATGATATCATTCATAATTTGATAACGGTAAAAAAGAGATACTTATACTCGGATACATTATAATCAATAATAGCATCTCACTCTCTCTCCGTCGCACACACACACACGGTTAATATATTACTCTTTGTAGTGGGAAGATCTAATTCCCTCTCTTTTCTAGCCCTCTCTCATCTCTCTCCTTCTCTTCTACTCTCACGGTCATTTCCTTTGCTCTCTATTTTCTAGCGCTCTCTCCTCCTCGCTCTCTCTCATTCTCGTTCTCCCTCTCTCTTTTTTGCCCGCTCTCTCACTCTCATTTTCTCTGCCGTCTTTTCTCTCGCTGTCCATCTCAGTGCCCCTTTCCCCTCCCTCTCTCTCTCTCAAACACACACTTAATGACACTAGCGAGAATCCCATGAGTCCATTTCTTTATAATGGGGGCGTTCTGAGGGTGCTTGGAGCCGTGATATCCAAACTGATGTGACAAGCCAAACTGATGATGAGACGAATACTTTCTTGGAACTTTTCTTCCTATTTGCTTTTGCAGAATTTTACATCCATTTTCTCGGTTAAACGGTAGGCCTATGAAGTCTTACAAAGTGCTCTTGACATATAATTGACAGGCTAACGCACTTGACCTGTAGACAATTGGCTACAATGGGGCCCTTGACGTTTGTTTCAATCCGCTTGGAGAAATTCACATTTCCGTGCAGATTCCCAATTGTGCTGTTGCTGACGCTAGGGAAACCGTGACTACTTGTAAATGACACAATACAACACAAACAAATAAGCTACAAAATCGCCTTCACTTGCCTACATGAGTTTCGTCTACAAAAGGTTTGGGCAATTATTCATACTAGTTGGCTCTCGGATTCCAGGAATGTATACAGATGTGATTTTTAAAGTTGACTTTCGATCACCAATGTGTAAATTGAGGTACAGAACGAAATTTCGTGTCATACTTTTTAATTCTACTCGAAGGAAATGTGTCTTTTTTTTCCCCGCTCAAAATGTCGGCACACTTTCTTCTGTTTAATAATAATAATAATAATATTAAGTCATTTCTATAGCGCCCGATTCTACAGAAAGCTCTAAAGCGCCTAACAGTTCTCTCAGTCACACAACACACATTTTCATCAACCTATACATAATCACTGTCTCAAGAATGTTACATAATTATCCTGCGTATACGCTTTTGTAAACAACGCTGTTTTAAGTTTTCTTTTGAATTGGATCAAGCTGTTTGAATGTTTCACACGATCAGTCAAGTCATTCCACATTTTAGGTGCACACACCGAAAAAGCTCTTTCTCCCATGATTGTTCTTGATCTGGGCACTACTAATAAATTTGCTTCTGCTGATCTCAATTTTTTGGGTGGAATGTATTTAACTCAGTTGTGGCTCAAAATGAGAGAAATTATATATTTTAAAAAATATAGCGAACTTCAAGACCTTCTAAAACATGCCCACGCACACCTTTACGTCTCTCTATGGGTACTCTGATATTTTGTAGAATTTAGGGATCAGCGGTTAAAAAGCCTTTCATGATTACATGGAAGGCTTTACTTCCTTTATAATAATATCCTGATTATAATATAGTAAGGGCCAGACCTGTCAGATAAATGAGGATGCAAAGGGCTGGATACCCTCACATTATAATCAAAGCCCATCTATAAATGACATAATTTGTATATACTGGACATCTTTTGACATGTAGAAGAAGTCTAACAAATGCACAACTTGTTTAAAATGATTTTTATCGTGGCACTCATTATGCTGTTTCACCGTTCCAATTTATTCCAATTCCTTATAATCATTCTATAGCCCCCAACATTTAACGTCGAAATTCTTAGTTGTGCAAAATGTGGAGTTAAAACAAACATCAACTACGGTCGCTATTGCAAGCTAGTAATATAATGTTGTACAAATAGCCCCATTCTGTCTTGGCATCCTCAGCGGGATGTTCGGAACAGATGTTCAACCTGCACAATCAAAGGCTTGACGAAATAAGCCCCCCCCCCCCTCCTTTAAAAAAAAATTGAGTTCAGTGACCGGTGTGTAAAACTAAAAGTAAAACAATTTGCCATCAACCCCGGGGCCCGGCTAAACATCAGTGACAGGACGAATGTAACCCACCGGCAATACGTGGCCCATATTCGTTGTATGATAATACAAATGTACTGCAAATTTTGAAATACTGCCTTTCTAGCCTTTTTTTTTTTTTTAAATTTTGCACCACATTTCACCTGACCCGTGATAAAAAATACCACGGTCTTGTTAAAGTTTCAACGCGATTTGTGGATTCATAGGAAGATTTTCTAGTTTGTTGCAGATAAAACAATAAAAAATAGCAAGAGCAATAAACCCACGTATCACTGTATCAGTGGCTAAAAAACAACAACATCAAATGAAAAAAAACAACATTATGTTAGTCTCTATATTACGCGACGTCAAGAGATAGTCCTGACGTCATCGTCAGTACTTCATCCCTGCAGTTGACTCATATCTCGGTGACATATGAAAGTCGAACATAAAGGAAATACGATAACGCGAATAAAACACGCGCCCACACAAACGCCTACATACAAACATACACACAAAACTTTTGAGTTTGGCTGCACACGTTGCAAAGGTGAAGGCCACACTGCAAGATTGGAGCCAGATCTAGTTACAGAAACTGACCTAGAAACCGCGTTCAGATACTGTTGACAACAAACCACTAAATGTCAACTTAACTAACCTGTTGACAATAAAATTTTCTAAGTGTTGCTGTCAAGGCCAGAATAAAATGAACAATGCATGGTGCAACAAATTAAAACCACTTTGGAAGTGATAAAATCTTTGTCTGTGTTTACAATTCTGTGTATATTATAAGGCAAGTGTTTTATGCCGTCTGATTACACTGGCCCGATTACACTGGAACATCTCAAGGTTACACCAAATATAACTTATATGCATGAAATTTGGCGCCTCACTGGTTTTTCTTACGACGGCTTCTATCGTGGGCGTTGTCTTTTAACTTTTTAACTCGGTAACAATAACGAAAATTGTCAGTGGATCCGGGGAAATCGGGTACAAGGGTTAAAGACGAAATTCCTGAGAAATCCTCTCCAAAGGGCGAAACAACGTTCTATGAAAATTCAGATTCGCTTGTAAAATGACAGATTAGCCATTTTTCTGAAGTCAGTTAAAATAAATTATTTGGCGTGAAATCATGCTAAAAATATTTTATTCTAATTTTTTAAAAAGATAACAACAACAAAAAAAAACAACCCCACCCACCCTAAGCCCGATTTAGCCAGATCTACTCACAATTATAATAATCCCAGACTATAATATAGTTACATTTTGAACTTCTGGCACTTCCAATCATGGAAGATGGTTTGTCTGGAACCAAGTATATGAAAATGAGGGTCCAGGACCTTTCAAAAGCAGCATAATTATTCAGATCTAAGAGGTATACCCCATTTAACCTATGCGCACATATAAGTTGGATGATGACGTCAGGACATGGAGGTTCATTGAGATCCAGCTGCTCTGCTTGCCCCGAGGTTCCATTGAAACTAAATGTTCTGACGTCACCACCCAATAGCCGGCCAATCAAACTGGGCTGATGGTGATTTCACAAGTACTATAACTGCCTCAATGTGTGACTCAGAAGGTGTTTTTTTTTTTCTTCCCAGCTCCCGAACTAAAGAGACAGATTTCTTTCAGTCTCGCTAGTGCCCAAAGTGCTGTTTAACACATCTGACACTAAAACCGTAAAACAACAGACTTGACTCAGTAAGCAACTCTCTCTCTCTCTCTTCCTCTCTCTCTCTCTCTTTCTCTCTCTCTCTCTTTCTCTCTCTCTCTCTTTCTCTCTCTCTTTCTCTTTCTCTCTCTTTCTCTCTCTCTTTCTCTCTCTCTCTCTCTTTCTTTCTTTTTATATTCTCTTTTCAGCTTGCATTGTCACTGAGACGCTAGATTTTCAAAAAACTTTTACCCACTTCAAATTGTTACAGTCTATCACAACGGTGTTGAACACTTATATTTTCAGTCCTTCAGATTGGTGCAGGTGGTATTTTTTTTGTTGTTGTTTGTTTAAGTACTTAAGTACATGTAGTTGGCATACTGAGAGGCCGTCCAATGACAAGGAAGACAGCTCCATTTAACTTAGCAGTGTGAGTTTAGAAGAATGAATTGTTTCCCTTACCCAATATTAGCAGCTCAAAACCACTGTATGGTTTCGATTTACTGCTTTTCCGCCTTTTATTCTCATATTCGGGATAACAAGTGCTGTGTACATCTTTTGTGACTCAAGAGCAGAATTTTTGACTATCTGATTTCAGATATTTCAGATTTTTACTGAAGAATATAAAAAAATAAGTGCTCTATGAAACAGTAACTTTTTTTGTAGGCTTTTATAACGAGTTTATTTATGAAAATCTTCACAGAGGACTGCAGTGAACATGTAGATGGTGCTGTATAGCTGCATACAATATAATACTTTCGGATAAAAACAACCAAATCTATTTTGTGCACAGCTAGTATTATCACTGACATGACGATGGATACAAATATAATAATTTTATTATATACCCGTCTACATATAATATGTCATGAAATGCCTTTGATAATATGCAACATATTATACAGAAAGAAGCCCATAATATACAATGGAATCATCACACAGAAGGAGACAGACACATGGCAGACAAATTGCTGTATTCCATATTTGTCAGGTTTTCACATGAACAGTTGACCTTATCTCTAAAGCAAGGACAGGTTGTGTTGTAATTAGTCTCAGGTACAAAAGAAACCTAGTGACGTTGTTCAGAAGAAACCTAGTGATATATCACCAAGTTATAAATAGACAAAATATAATGATAATAGAAAAGAAACACAGAAAATCTGTGGGGTAGCAGGAAGGCTTGAAGCAATATCAAAATATGACAAAAAGAAAAAGTAGTTTGTAGCAAAGTCTGGCGTGAGAAATAATACAGAAACGACACAATCAAACGTAAAGTTTGGGACTCGTAGACGTTAAGTACCCGCATTTTTTACCATACGTTGTACAATTTTGGTTTGTTTGTTTGTTTGTTTTTTTTTATTTTGTTTAATTTCCGATCCTGTGACAACTTATTTCCCTGATGGAGGTTAATTTATCAGAAGCTTGATTAGTCCTTCCGTTTTATTTTCGTTTGATTGTACCGTATCTGTATTGGAGCTATTTCTCACACCAGGCTTTGCTACTTACAACGTTTTTCTTTTTGCCACTTTTTGACTCAGCAATAGAAATGGGCACTCTTTACCTTAAACTATAAAATGTTGAAGTGAACTGACAAAGGGCTTTGTCTGAAGCTACAATGTTATGAACATTTGTTGAAGAAACAAAAATTATTGGTTCTTTGAACAACCAGTTACCCACACAAAGACATCATGCAAATTCCTTTGTTTAAGGAGGGTCTTGAAAGAAGTCTAAATACATATGTATAATTATTATCATAGGTGCAAGACACTAACTATTTTCTGTCCCTTATGGTGTGGCCATTTAGTTGTGTAACTTCTACCATGACTTTTATACACGTTTACGAAACATTTTCCAGATCTATACAAAATAACTCTTTTTACAATTTTACCATTACTGTGTTAAATTTTGTATGAATCTATTTAATTCTATGTTAAATCTACCAGTTCTGAATACGAAACATAATAGAAAGTGTACCGAAATAGACAGTGAAGGGTGCAAAGTGGCCGTTATCATGCCGAGGAACCGTAAAATCCCAACTCAGACTTAAAACTCAAAACTCCATCCAACCATCCATCCATCCATCCAACCATCCATCCATCCATCCATCTCCTTCCGTCCTTTCATTCGTATATTTTGTCTATTGACTTGTTTCTTCCAAGCACAACGTGATGTTATCATGTCGACGTGTTTTCTCCAAACTCAAGCTCAGAACTAAACCTCTAACATACCCCCTTCCACTACCGCCCCTAGATTTTCAGCTTACTCCTTGAAATACCACCAAATGTCTTTGACCTTTACTTCAGTCCAGAAATTTTACTGTCATCTGCCAACGTGCTGATCTCCTTCTCGGACATTTCTTTGTGAGCTTCACCGTTAGCCTTGACGCTGTTGTCAATTTGGAAGGCCTTCATGCTATCTCCCAAGTGTGTGCCTTTGGTCTCCTTTATCATCAAGACAAGTAATAGACTGATGAAGTAAATGCTGCACATGAGGATGTAAGAAAACACAACCATGTCGTCCTGCAGAAAGAGAAGGAGAGAAAGAAATTAAGACTGTTTAGTATAGAATTACCACTTGTACTTATCTAAAATAAAAAAACAGCAAAAAAACCAGGGTGGTCTCAAAAAAAGTGTATACACATTTTGAATATTAAGTAAAACAATGTCAGTCAAGAAACATCCACGATTTACAACTCAAATTAAAGAGATGTGTGTAGTTATTTTGGAGTTATCGCATGCGTTCAAACTAATGGCAGTCAGGGCTCGGATATTGATGATAACACAATTCAATAGAGGTGTAAACGATAGTAAGCAGTTCTTTAGTGTGTACTATTTTTTGCAACATCCCGCGCGCACGTAAACTCAAGCACTCATGGCTAAATAGTACATGTTCCTGCTTTTTGAGCTCAGAGTATGAAGTTAACACACACCAGCACATAATAAGATAAAATAAAATTCATCCCTACCATTCCCTCCCCCTCCCCCCTCATCTTCCTTGCCCCCAACCCCTAAAAAATAAATCCGAAGACCAGCGCTGCACTGTGGCGATGATGTGCCTGCTCCAGTTGTAACTGGGCTGCAATGGCACAAAGGCAAATTTCCCAAATGGGATTAAACTAACTACAACAAATACAAATACAAATAAGATAATATTATAACTTTATTATTCTGTTTCCAGGAAATTTGTTGTCAGAGCATCAGTAGTGGCACAACAGTAAATACAATATCTAAGACCTACAGGACTTTAACGCATACAACACACATCACATTGTTCACACAACATTACCAGTCAGTAAGAACATGAAGCACACACTGTCAGAATACATGCATGCGCACTCCCACATACACGTCATACAGTCGTAGACAGGCGTGGACACAATCTTAAAACTGAAGCTGAATCTTAATCTCCTATTTCTCAGTGTATAGAAGATAAGCATGTTTTTTTGTTCATGGTTTTTTCTTATGGTGTACTGAATCACATTAATACGGAGGCGCTCTGATCTGACGTTTGGCGCTGGACAAGGGGTCTTCCAATAAGTACGTATGCTGGATTCGGGCAATTTCTGAAAACTGGAGATCTTTTAGTGTGTAGAAGAGGTACACTTTAACAAATGGACATTTTAACACTTGTTTAAAATGCCTACTGGTATTTACCAAGCTGTTTCACAGTTACGATTTATTCTAAATCGTTTGACATCGAATTTCTCAGCTGCACAAATAGTGGAGTTGGAACAAACAAGAACTAAGGTCGTTACTTCTAGTTTTCGAAAAGGCAGTCTGCGTCTAGAAGGATAAAAGGCAGGTGTAGGAAAATTTTTATGTAAAGCATCCGAGTAAAAGAAATAATAGATGTAATTACCAGATTGACAGCAAATGGAGCCACAATACCTCCTACTCTAGCTGCTGTGTTGGCGAAACCATAGCCTAAACTCCTAGAGAATGCAAGCAGAAGAAAAACATTTATCATACAGGTACCTTGCACAGTATACTGCTATCCATATCCATCCAGCAATCTATCCATCAGTCCGTCTATCCGTCTGCCTAACCGTCCATACATCAATCCATCCATACATCTATCCAACCATCGATCCATCGATGGATGGATGGACAGACAGACCTATGGATCGATGGTTGCATAAATGAATGGACGGTTGGATGAATGATAGATGGATGGATGGATATCCATCCATCCATCATTCATCCATCCATCAATCCATTCTTCTAGTTCTATCCATCCATCAATCCATCCATCCGTCAAACCATCCATCCATTCATTTATGCAACCATCGATCCATAGGTCTGTCTGTCCATCCATCAATCCTTCTGTCCGTTCGTTCATCCATCCATCCATCCATCCAACCATCCATCCATCCATCCAACCATCCATCCATCCATCCATCCATCCATCCATCCATCCATCCATCCATCCATTCACCCATCCATCCATCCATCCACACTTGACTCAGTGAGCTGCTAGTTTTACTGGATCGCTGATGACAACTTAGGTGTCCCACTTCCAGCACTAACCTGGTCACTGTCGGGTAGACTTCCACTACCCAGATCGTTGACGTCACCCACGCACCGCCGGAAGCCATCCGTGACGTCAGACTAAACACGTTGATCAGTGTATCTTTGTAATCGGCTGTCACTGGTTTAGTTTGGAAAAAAAATGAATTAAGTTTAAAAACAAAACGAAATGCAGAATACGAAAATGGGCCAATCATAAAGTGTTCATGCTCCGAGAGGGGATAAAGGACTGGGGGTTGGGGAGTGGGGGTGGGACGTCTAGACCGTACGAAAAGCATACTTGGGGAAGGATGGTCTGAAGAGTGCATGTCCGTGTTTCAGTTGTGGTAATAAACTTTAAAACGGGCGTACCCTCGTATGGGGGAGGGGGGGGGTGGCAGGGGCAGGGGCAGGAAACGTTGTTTTCCTTCTCGGGGGCCTCAGCTGAAGGCTGTTGTCCCCCTATTCTTGATTCATGTTGCTCGTTGCTATCCTCGTTGTTCTCATTGGTAAGCGTCAGACGATGGAAAAGAGAAGAGGAAGCAGAAGGAGAAAGAGAAGGTCAGACAGAAGCCTAGAGGTAGAATGCCCATATTCGCCATCTTTAGTATCCGGACCCATCCATCATCGTGGTGATCGTGGCATCAATTTTGATTCGTTGGCTGACTTGCACTGCAAGGCACTGGAGGTGCCGCGAATTAATCGGCGGCGAGCTAAAACTAGGTCGCTACAGTAAACAATGGCGCCCGTGTAAATATTAACTGGGAGAAGTTCGATCAGTTCTTTCACACCCTTTCTCGTGTTTTCACGGATTTTAGGGAATCTGCCCAGCTTGGATCCATCGTTTCCACTTCTGTCGTAGCAATTAATTACAATGCAACTAGCAGGCATTTTAAATGCTTAAACATATCTCGAAGTTACACTATTCAGCTGACCCACCGGCCATCTTTGGTGGCGGAAGATCAAATTCTACATATACCTAACCCCGCCCTACCCTTTCGTGGACTTTATCCTTTAAAAACATTTTATGAATAGCAATTTTATTTAAAAATAGATTTTCGTTCACGGCATGATGCCTATTCCCTCAGCAGAATAAATTACAGGGGGGGGGGAGGGGGAGTTGAGATCCAGAGTATAAAAAGTGTACATGCTGGAGAAGTGGGTAGTGGTCAAGACTACGTGAAGCCAGATGCGGCGAGCATGCTCACTTTTTTGGATGCTCCTTGAGAATAAAAACAGGAGTAGAAGTAATTTAACACTTACAATAACAACAAATGTTGCAACTACAACCATAAACAAATATGCGGCCAAGCAGACTTTTTTTTTCTTACCTTCCATGCGGACCAACAGGCAAGCTAAGGCTGTGATGGTGCCAATAGCCAGGTACAGAATCGAACTCCAACGCCGGCCAATTCTGGAAGATATGCGTCATAATTATTATATTTAGACCAAATTGCACCATCCCTAAAACTGCGGTAACTGGTTTTAACTACTTTTCGGGAAAAGCAAAAAATGGCTCTAGACACAATGATTTTTGGAAATTTTACTACATGTATTTGATTATTTTTCGGTTTATGAGTCTAGAACCAATGTCATTTACTGCGTCGTTTTACATGTACTATAGTTAGCCTAGTCATAAGTGTATCAAAATAGATTTTCCGAATTTTTTAGTGACTACAGTATTGACGAAAAGATGTCTGTAACTTTGTGCAGGCAACGCACAACTTCACTTCGGGTGGTTTTAAACCACAGTTTCTCAGTACATGTATTTCTTTGTCCAACGCTTCACTTTAATTTAAAAACGAAAAAAGTACACCCCACAAATTAAAGTTCCCCATAATTTTTCCACCCGAGCAGATTAAAGGGAACATGGCACCCCACCATGATCGGATAAGAGTAGTATACAGCTTTTAGTTAAAACTTTAGTTCACAAACAAACAACAGAATATCTAGACTGGTAAGCTGAAATACACTATGAAATTAACATCTCTTAAAATTCCTAGGCCTCATCCTGAAGTCCCCACGTCCCACCAAAATATTGCCACGCCCAACCTTAAGAAACACTGTTTAAACCATGAGATAAAGGGTCTGAGGGCACATATCTTTTAAGTTTCACCAGGATGAATGGGTCGGCACCTAAGCACACTTACTTAAGACATCTTTCTGAAACTGTCAAAACGTGTTTACCTTTTGAAAGATTTACTTCATTTATCTATCCTACGCTATTCGTGAAACAATACGTGGGTTTTCTGAAACTAAACATTTAGGAGGTTTGGTTTGCCTACAAAGGTTCTGTAAGTTTCACATTACGCTCGGAAAGAAGATCCGAGTCCCATTTTGCTCTTTCCAATTTTTATAAATTACACATGATTTATCACCACTCGTGTTCACTTCATGAGGGGGTTTACCATACTAGGCCCGGCACGTCACAGCCAGCAAAATGTACACCCAAAAAATAATAGGAAATGTTGACTGTGCCTGGCTTAGTATGATAGGGTCTTCCCGGATTTATGAAGAAAATGTAAGAATTGATGGTGTGCACTTCTTGTCTGCCAGCAGCTGACTGTGCCGTTCTGGCCTTACCATGATACTTCCAGACAGTTGTTGCCATTCTGACTGAAACTTGTAGATAACAGAATAAGACACATCAAAGTAAACACAGACAGGTACAGTACATCGTTTTAGCCCTCCGCAATTCGCCTAAGAAGGACACCAATAGCTATATGTGTACCATATTATTTTGCTCAGGCCCCATGCCATGTTATTTCATGTAATCAGCCTTTTTTTTTTATAGCTATGACATGTTTATGTACTTACGCATTATCTGTGTGTATTATATTATAAAAGTGCTCTTAAACGCTCCGTGAAACTGAATTGCCTTCACGAGATAATACTTATCTTATCTTGTTTTACCTCAAATATCATTGGCCACGAGGGGTTTTTTAATCAGATAAGACAAACAAACAAAATGAAAAATAACATCAAAAAACAAAAACAAAACACACAAAAACTAAACAAAATAAAAATTTAAAAAAAAAAAAACGACAACAACGAGAGTATATAAAACTGGATGTCCTACCCGTTGGCTATCCAGAAAGTGATAATATTTATGGGAATATCCATCATGTTCATTATGAAGATGTTGAGGTAAAGGTTGATCGAAAAACTGGACACGCCGAATGATATGCCATAATATATTGTGGAGAAAGTTGCCCTGAGGATTAATGGCATCAAAGACGTCAATAGATTGTATGTGTTATTTTTCTCTAAAGTGCAGACAGAGTGTTCAAATCATAACTTGACCTTATGACGAAAATGGTCACGTGTTTTAGTATAAGGACTTACTGATCAGCATAACTAATATGTGTCTCTCTATTCTATCTATTCTATCTGTCTATCTATCTATCTAGCTATCTATCTATCTATCTGTCTATCTGTCTCTCTGTCTATCTGTCTATCTATTTATCTATCTGTCAGTCTAACCATGTGTCTGCCTGCCTGCCTGTCTGCCTGCCTGTCGCTGAGTCTATCTGTTTAAACGCTCACCAGTGGAAGCCAAAGATCAGTGTAGTTTTAACCAAAGTTTTCCCCCTGAAGATATCAATGTAAGTATACTTGTGACTTTCTGAACGGGATTCCTCTTCCTCTTTAGCAATTTCCTGAAAGTAACACATTATGTACACATTGTCATAATAATCGTTACATTCTCAAATGTCTAAAGATTTTCAAAACTATCTAACGTGAGACCACAGGAGGATAAAGGAAGGTGACAACATGTAGATAGATAGAATAACAGATGCTTCTGAATCGCCCAATATTAAACGGACGGGACTTTAACACCTGAAGGACTATGAAAATGTATTAAAATGGTTTCCAGAGAAACAATAGGCAAATACATTTTTCTTTATCAAACATCCATTGCTAATCCATCCTACCTCCGGAAGGAGTTCCGTACTCGAGCGCCAAAGACCAGAAACTAACTAAAAGAGATGATACATAGCTACCCCGGGGGCTTTCCCTGATATGTCAATCTGACTACTGCCCAGACGAACATCGGCCTAAGGCCTCGATGATACAGACTGACTGGACTCTCACGTCGTTACCTGACAATCTGACAAAGTGGCGCTCGAGTAAGGTACTCCTCCCCTACCTCCATCCTACCGTCCATCGAGCCATCCATTCGCACGTTTGTGTTTCATCCATCCATCCAGCCACTCATTAAAAGGAGCTGTCATTTTTTTTGTTTTGTTTCAGTGAATGATACATTGGTCGGATTCTTAGAAATCACATTTTCCCTACATCAAAGACATGTAACCGTCAGACAGACAGACAGAATAAGCCGTCTACAGAGCTGTACCTCTATGGTCTGCCGTGCGTATGAGGGCACTGGCCGGCCGTTCATCCTAGCCATTTGTTCAATGACAGCATACGCCTCTTTCCTCCTCCCCTGTACGGTCAACCAACGCACACTCTCAGGCATGTAACTGTGGATTCAAGTGTCATTATCTTTACTAGCCCACCCGTTCAAATCCAATCCAAGTTTAGGATGTATCTAACCCAGATTTAAATTACATTCCAGATCTAGAAATCTAGATGTAGACTACTTAAACTCTCAAAAGAACAAGATCAAGAATGAGTAAGATGTCCGATGGATGTAGATCTAATCACAATTAAAAAGGAAACAACAATGGTCGTCTGTTCTAGTAACGATCGAAGGTAAAAAGGCCGTCAATAATCACAGTGGGATAGACACAAAACAATGATAATACAGTTGAAGGAAGAAGATTGTGGATCATTTCAATGAAAGAAACAACAACGAGTATGACTGAAACTCGGGCAATAACAATCATGGTCCGATCCAGATTTTGTAAGTTTAGCCTGACCTGAAGGCGCGTGGAGCAGAAATGTAGCAACACGTAGTTTTATTTAACTCAGTTGGGACACCCCCCCCCCCCCCCAAAAAAAAACCCAAATAAAAGCAAGGCGAACTTCATGACCTTTTTATATACGCATTATTACACTTTTTAGGTCTTTCTGTGTGTAATATGATAATAATGAATTTTAGAATTTGAGGCTCAGCGGTTAAAAAGCCTTTCATGATAACAGTGGACTCCTTACTTCCTAAAATATGAAGAGCCCCTTAAGACGAGGTGACTTACCAGTGTATTTTAGTTTTGCGTTGGAAGTGCGTCGGCATTGCCCTCTCGCCCGTATGTGACGTCGCTAAATTTCTAATGCACATCAGAGGATATGCCAAGCGTTATTGTGGTATGGGCTGTCGTTCAAAACTTGCGCGTTTGTAGTGCTATCGACATAGTACCAAAGATACTAAATACAATAAGATGAGGCAGCTATCGCTAGCGCATTTAGTTTGCACAGATTTCTCACCGTCACCTAGAAGCGAATGCGCGGAAGTCATCAACAGTGCCGTATTTTACAAAGCTAATATAGGGAAAATAATATGGAATTTTGTAACTTATTTTGTAGTTATAACTTCAATAGCTGTTGGAAAACTTTGGCATTTTTGTTTAAAGCCGCAGTAGCACTGTGACAAATCGGCATGAATAATGTATCATTAAGCCCGATAGCAAGCATTCTTTTCATGCAGTGAGCCATAGGCCTCGCCCCCCATCAGCGCGCAAACTGTGTGCACGATTTGTTTAGAGGCGGAAAGAAGGTGGATGGTTGTCTCATCATATAGCATCTAATATCTATGACGGTATAACGCCCGACTACAATAGTGTTGTGGTTGTACATGTAGCTACGGGTGAAATCTCCAATTCAATTCCTAACATCGCTACCAGTAGCGTTACATTTTCTGGCCGTCACTAGTGTAGAAGCCAACTACTCTGACAGCCCTATTTTTTGTGGTTGTGGCTGTGTGGAAAGTCTCCATTTCTCCCCAGTATTTGCCATCGGCATCACTACTAAAAGCACCACACACAAAAAAAAGCCCCATCTGAAGGGACTGTTATCTCTCTTTGTCTTCTTGTCACAACTGTTGTTATTATCTTTCTTAAGTATTTAATATCCAGGAGGTGAAGTGACTCACAAAAATCCCAAGAGTCCAGGAACTGTAACGACGGCGGCCGCAAAGTGAAGATGAGCCCAGTCCTTTATGACATAGGCGGCGCCAGCGAAAAGTGAAACACACACGGACCAGAAAGGGAGAACGGGAACAATAATGCGCCACTTGATGGGCATGAACTCTGTCATGTATGGAACGGCAATAACGAGAACTGCACCTGTTGGAAGACCAAAAATTATGATTACTTCCCATGGAAAAGTCTGGGTTTTTATAATGATGTTTGAAGTCTTCGTTTTAGGAAGGTCCACTGCCCTAGGCATTTACAACTCGCGTTTCTTTCTGTTATTTGTCTTTTCTTTTGTTTCTCATTGTTTCTTGCCTTTCTTCTGCGACGCATTCTTCTTCTTTCTTAACCCTAAAAAAGACTGCTTGGGCTATTTTAATACTGAGGAGCCACCCATGGAATACTTAAGCTTCACAAAAAGGGGGGGGGGGAGGGGGGAATAGTTATGGTAAAAAAAACAACAACCCAAAACCGTTTGTTTTATTTACTTTTTCTTTTTCACTAAATTAAGGTAATGGATTATTTACAAATCATATTTCTCATGAAAATATCAATCAGTTGTCCTAAAACCCCACTGAACTGTTCAAGTATCAAGGGCATCATTTTTACACCCAGAAAAGACCACACTATATCACTTTGTGTATGAAAGAATAAAAAGAGAAAACACACAACAAATACCAATGGGACTTACCAATGAACATCCCAATAAAAAATCGCATAACAGCAAACATAAGCCAGGACACAGAAAATCCTGCAATAACACAGGCTACTGCATGTCCGAGCAAAGCTGCGTAGAGCGTTTTCTTTCTCCCGAAGTAGTCACCACATTGGCCAGCAAAGGCAGCACCAGCCAAAACTCCGCCCATTTGCACTGACGTCAGAGTAGCTTTAATCCACTTCAAGTCACAGATGAGATCCCACTGGATTAGTAGATGGATGGAAGTGTGAGTGGGTGTTTGGGTGGGTGGTTGTATGGTTAAACGGCCGTGTGAATACAGGATGGATGAGTGGTTGGGTAGTTGAATGGGTGGTTGAATAAATGGATGAATGGTTAGATGCCTATGTGAATACAGGATACATGAGTGATTTGGTTGTAGATAGGCCGTTGGATGAAGGCATGATAGAATCAGTGGATGGATGGATAGTTGGATTATCAAGGGATCGGTGGATGGATAGGCAGATGATGAACGAATGGGAAGGAGGAATGAAGGAATGAAGGGCTGGGAAAACGAAAGAAAAATAGATGGAAACTGAAAATAGGATTGAATTCATGGATCTGAATTGCTATGCAGTTTTTTGTGTGAAGAACATGAAACAAATGGAATGATAATATGAACATACTTGGAGAAATAAGTCCAATGTGACAGATGTAATATCACACAGTAATCAGCTCAGTATCAGAGAAGACGCAAAGATCTGGCATCTTAAGGTTAATGTTGGGAAATGAATTACCCAGGGTATAGACTTGCATTTTTTCCCATTGTCATTCTATTTCGTTAAAACAGTGGTCCTCTGAGTCCCAGGCCACATTCCTCTCTTTGCGACGAAAGGTTTCCTCAATTCCTCCCCCATTCTGATTTGTTGTCCAACATTTTGTCTCCTTGAAATGACAAAGTTCCACCTCCACTTTTTGGCTGAACTGAGTTAAACAGTACAGACTACTGAAATTCCTCCCAATTCCTCCCTCAGGAGCCAAGTTGCGATCTTCGTTCTTGTTTGTGCCAACCCCACTTTATGCATATCTGAGAACTTGGTCGTTAAACTTTGGGGATTTGGAATAAATCGGAACTGTAGAACAGCCAGATAAAGTGCCAGAACGCATTTTAAACGCGTCAAAGTGTGCAGTTTGTTATACATTGTGCCTCTTCTGCATACTAAAGTTTTTCACAAAATGGAGACAGAACAAACAAGAACTAAGGTCAGGAAGTGCCTTCCATTTTGAGAATCGCTACAGTTAAAACTATTTATAGGTGATGACCCCAGTCTAACTTTAGTATAAATAATACCCGAAAATCAACACGAATTCAAGACATATAAGGAATACCTCTGTGATTACAGTTCTGGCACTGCCGTGAAAGTCATACTCCTTGCACTTCGTTCCATTGACAGAGCAAACATTCAAACTGTTATTGGCGTGCTCTGATTGGTTGCCCCACTTCAAGTGTTGGCTAATCACGGCTTCTGATTGGTTGCTATCAGTGTCAGTCACGCAGTTATAGTCAGGAATCAGTCCACCAAAGGTCATGTGCATCATACTCCACCCAAGCTAACGAAGCGGAAAGAAAGTTTGTCACGAGTGGAGTGAGCGATGGTTAATAATTACGGGGGGAAAGGAGGAGAGTAAAATTAACGCACGTAGACAAGTAAGTTAAAGCGTGCATGTTGTGAGTTGTGGGGGGTCTGAATGAGGCGAAAGCGCTGTATTACTATCACTGCAAGTTAGAAGGTCCTACTGAACGGATGCAAGAGAAAGCCCAGCGGGCGAACATAAGGGGAGCAGTCGGAAGACGGATGAGAGTGTTTTTTCCAGTGATGACTGGTAGGTAGAACGTTGATTGATAATTATGATTGATGTATTATATTATATTAGTCTATTACCATGATGTAAATAAGTATATGTGAGGAATGTGGAAGTCCTTGATATTGGATATAGTAATGTGCGCCATGAGCGATAGATGAAAGTTGAGTTCATGGATTTGTAGCGCGAGTGAGTAGTGTGTACTCCGATGGAGGTGTGTTACCGTAAGATGTTTGGTGAGTGAAATGTGAACTATTGTGTGTACGCTTCATGGGTTGTAAGGAGAGGTGGAGTGAGTAGAAATGGTAGGGTATTATACCAATGTAATGTTATTCTTGTAGGTGTCGGGGACGGGCCAAAGAGCCGCCTCGGTGAGCACAGGGGATAGGCCAGCATAGGGCCGAAGGCCACACATAGGCCAAGAGTGAGGCTGTCAGTGCAGGACAGTAGAGGCACATAAAGTCGTGGCAGTCAGGCCACGGACAGGGACGTAGATATGAGCGTGAATGTGCTAATGTACTATTGCCATGTTGATGGGCTATTGAAATGATAATGTGCTATTGCCATGTTGATGGGCTATTGAAATGATAATGTGCTATTGCCCTGCTGAGGTGCTAGTGGAATGCTAAGGTGTTATGACAATAGGAAGGTGATATTGAGAGACTGCGGTGCCAGTGAATTATTAATGTGCTATTAAGACCCTGAGGGGAGAGGCTGAGGCCGTAGTGCCTTTAGGAAGTAACTACCGGGTTGTGGATCCGAGGAAGAGTGCATGTGAGAATAAGGCCGTTGTACGGCAGTTAATTTCAATAATATAATGTATGTAATTGCGCTATTATCTGTATAATTATGTTTAATAAATGTGTGAGTCTGATGGATTGTTCTGTTAAGTGTTAAACTTGTTTGTTCGTGATTGTTGTCCTGTCATAAATTATTACATCTCCCAGTCTGGGATTTGTGACAAAGTTATTGTTATGTCAAAATGTGTTTTATGTCTACATGACTAGTTTTTACTTCTTTTTATTTGTTCTTTTCTTAAAACACTTGGGTTTGTGAAATACTTAATAATAATAATAATAATGGAGATCATTTATAAAGCGCCTAATCCAAACGAATTCGTTCTAAACGCTTTACAGAAAGTCTTGTTCTCTCGATTTGCCTCTCTCTCACTCTCTCTTTCTTTCTCTCACCCTCTCTCTCTCTCTCACTCTCTCTACCTCTCTCTATATCAGTGCAAATTGTAACGCAGCCTGTTAGGCGCAGTTCACAACTCACAACTTGTATTCTAACGTATTATAATAATATTTGAATATGTATTAATATTTATTTAATAATAAATTATAAATTTTTGTTGGTGATACGGGCATTTTGAGTGGGAATATCTATCTATCTGTCTGTCTGTCTGTCTGTCTGTCTATCTGTTTGTGTGCCTGTGTGACTGTTTGCCTGTGTATGTATCAGACTGTATGTCTGTCTCTCCTATCAGTTTTTCTATCTATCTATATACTTCTCTGTCTGTCTGTCTGTCTGTCTGCCTTTTCTCCTTCCGTGTATCTGTCTATCAATGCGTCTGTCTGGTGTCTGCCTGCCTGTCTATCTATTTATCAATCTATTCATATTACTTACCAAGCCTTTCATCGGGTAGACACACAGCACTACAAAAAATTGAAATTTACTGAAACCACCAAGATCGTTGAAAAGTTCTTCTAGCGCCATTTTGTATGGCTGAAGCAACTGGCAAGGCAATCGTATCCTGGAACGTTTTTTTCTTCTTCTTTTTTTTTTTATTCTTTTAAGATTTTTACAATTAATGATAAGATTATAAAGTTCGCTGTGACTTAAATTCACAGATAAGTAATGTATCGCTGGTTTCAGGGTCCAAATGTAATCGTGGAATACACATAGCAATAACTGAATGCAGGGAAGATTGTTTCGTACGTAAAGCTGAGGTGAAAAAAAAAATTCAGAAGGGATGATGAAAGTAGGAAACTGCAACGATATGACAGTTCTTAAAAGCAACGCAGGCCTACGGTCTGCGGGCCACAATCCGGCCTCGCTGTTAACTGTTTCGAACTGGGTCAGGTCAACAAGCCTCTTCTATTTTTCTGAGGTTGTTGTTAGGAGAGCTGAATAGAGAAAATACTGAATTGTCTTCGCTGTTCAGATTTTTCTGTTGTTGTTTTTGAAGAAGTCCAATATTTTCTCCATAGAATTTCTTCAAAACAACTTCAGCCGTTGTAAATGTGGCTGAATTTCGCGATTTTTTTTACCTCCATTCCCTATTACACGCTTTCCCTGAGCTTGTTTTCAAATCCCTCCCACACGAGGGGGGGGGGGGGCACGTGGTCTAGAGGCAAAGTATGCCGAAGGTATTGGGCTCGATCCCTGGTCGGTGCAGATATGTTGGATTTTTTTATTTTTTTTGCGGGGGGAAAATGCCCTGTCCCTGATCCCATGGTAGGTAGGATCGAACACCTAGTCTTCTCTGAAAAGGACGAAAAACTCGGAGGGCCCGCATGGCCACTTCGCACGTTAAAGATACCTTGGCAATTGAAAGTTGCGAAGCACAGGCCAAATAAGGCCGATAACCGGGTTAAATTCTAAAAAATCTAATCGATTCCACAAAAACACACAGAGACAAGAACAAGAAGAACAAAAACAAGAAAAGTGATGTGTAAATGCCAAATGCAACGAACTCCCTAAAATAAAAACCTAACACATCTCAAATCCCCCCCCCCCCACACACACACACACACATCTCCATTGTAAGAGCGTTGACTGTCCAAGAAGAAACTTTAATGGTCTGAAAATTGAAATGACATTTTACACGCATTATCCGACTGTTTGATTACATTAGAGAATCTGCCTATTTTGATTTTTATATTAATGTAACAATCTTATTTTGTTGACTGGAAAAAAAAAAAGATAAATAAAACCAAACTTTAAAACTCACTAGTTGAGTACCCGATTTTGTCAAAGATAAAGCTATTCGTTAGTTTAATTAAGTTCTGAGTGATTAGAATGGACTTCCTTCACTTTGCCCGTTCCTTGAGGCTGATTTTGTTTGATTTTAGAGAATTCTTACTGCACTCAGATTGCTCGTTCATGCCCCAGGCACCCCGTCAACATTCGAGTTTCGAGACGAGGTAGTCTTTAAACAATCTATGACAAAACGAATTCACTCAGTGTCAATCATTCCCTTTCATGGCCTCCCAGATTCTCATGAAAAAAAACAACCCACGAATGAACAAAAGCGTACTAACTCTGTTCCCACTTCTCGTACAAACTTATAACCCAGACCGAAAGATAGGACACATTCCATTCTCTAAACGGGTGTTTTGTAGTGAATTTGACCCAAATCTGGGCACACGGTCTCTTACGGTGACGCAGTAGCGTTGCCATGCGCCTCATAGGATGAAACAGAAACGCAACCCAATTTCGTGGCTGGACAGCTGATACTGGTATATACATAGATTTAGATTAGCGAAGAAAGGAAAATTACATGATGGAATAGATAAGCCTCCTGTAAGTTCACATCAGTGTATTTTTTAGATCAGTGTTTCTCAAGGAGGGGGAGGGGGGGGGTTACATGCCCCACCGGTGAGGCGTGGAAATATACTGGTGGGGCGTGGGACTTCAGAGTGGGGTGTGGGGATTTTTCATAGAAATCTTAATTTCGTAATGTATTTTGACTTAAATGTAGAGATAAATGTTTGTTTGTTTATCAAATACAGTTTTAATTGCAACTACTTTTGAATATATACATACTGAATGTATTGAAATATTTTTAGAAGTGTTTTTTATATAAACTACTTGTGTAACTGACCGACAAAATGAGGCACATTTCGGCGCTACCAGATTAGAGAAAATCATCAAAAAGCATCATAGCATCAATTTTATCGATTTTTGCATTGTCAGTATTTTTGAAAGTTTGACCTCTTTACTATTCCTTTTCCAAATGATAATAATGTTTGAGAAGAGTAAATGCCTCAAAACTGATTTTGAATTGAGTCACCATCAATAATTTTGACTAAAAAACTGAAACTTTAAAAGCGCTTTTCTCAAAACTGTGGTTGTGTCACTTCCTGTCTTTGAGAGGCCATATCTTTTTTGCTAATTAAAAAACAGCATTTTTAAAATTTTTTTTTCAAATGAAAAGACTTTGAATGACTTGTTTGGTGATACTGTACCAATATCTCCATACCACCAAAATGCATGGCCTCATTTTGTTGGGGGCCTACAAATATTCTAACTTAATCAGATCAAGGTGGAGTCCAAGAGTTTTTTTTTTTGTTTTTTTTTAAATGGAAGTGGGGCGTGGGACAAAAGAGGTTGAGAAACACTGATCTAGGTACACAGAGTTAGGTCTATTTACCTTAATGACTGGTCACATGTTTATCAGGCTTTCAAAGTGGACCCGTCAGAGTGGACGGCATTATTTTTGAACGATGAAAACACAATGACAATCATTGTGTGTGTGTGCTTGTGTGCATCTTTTGCTGTTTGTGTGTGTGTGTGTGCGTGCGAGAGAGAGAGAGAGAGAGAGAGAGAGAGAGAATACCATCGTGGTACCAGACCCCAGCGGCTTTTCCCTTGTTAGATTGTCTTCAGCTGAGGAATTAAAAAAAACAGCAACAACACCACAGGTAAATCAAGCGAACAGAAAGAAAATAAATTAAACAAACATAACAATTTCCCCACTCAAAAGCCGCGGGTTTTTTCTTCAGTGAACAATGGTTTTCATGTGAGACAAATTCATGATTATTATTTTCTTTTCAACTGAGCTCAAGATGAACTTTATTCTAATCAGAAAAAAAGAAAAAAAAAGTGGCACGGGGACTCCAGCACACACCACCCTACCTAGCACAGATGTGCCGTATGACTATGTGGTTGCGAGAGCACTTTTCCCATGACATGGACGATCCTAAGTCTAATACCCTAGAGTACCAGTTGCCCCTTAAGATCTAAGGAAGTAGGTTCTAATCCGTATGTTTTGTCCGGCCTACCCCCGACCAAACTCCACCCCAGCACTCAGTCCCTCAGCAGCGGCTTAAGGGTGGAAACTCGCCAGATCCTAGGCTATATTACAGGTTAGTTGGGCGTGACTAACCGTGCGAGTACCTTGGTCGACCGTCGACCTCAACGCTACATGGAAGCAGGAGTCAGTAACCACCCTAGTTTCCCCAAAGTGGCTGTTCTGTACTATAAATAGGGTTGGGGTTTCTTATATTAAATTTCTGCATAACTCTTACTCAAAACAATTAATTATCATTCAAACATTCTTGTTAATAATTAATACGCATCAAGATAGATGTTTATTGAAATAAATAGCGTCATAGTCACCCATTAAAAAAAAGATAATGAATTGTCAGCGTGATTATCTACCTTTCTCCCCATGTCACCATCTTGATTTCCTTGCCACAAACCGAAAGTGGGAATCGATACCACTATTTATCCAAGTAAATCTTTTAATACTACTGAGTACTTCCTTTTTCCGTCAAATTCTTCACTTACTTATATTTCCAACTACTTGCTGCAGACTTTTTTTGTTTTGTTTTTATGACAACATTTAAAATTTTAGTGTCCATTGGAGAATGAAAATGTCATGTCATCTTGGTTTTCTACATTACAAGACAGCCACTTTTAAGAAACAAACTCGATACCCAAACAAACTCTCCATCACCCAAGACCGGGGCTCACACATCACTTTATCTGATCGAACTTAAAATTGCCAACAGAACACACAGATATCCATATTATCATTTGGACTTAAATAAATAAATGAAACATAACAAGAAATAAGTGACATTTATCCATATCTGTCTGAAGACAGGAACTAGATCAAAATCATAAAATTTTAGACATTCCAAGATATTGAATACAGTAGTCTTCATCTAAAAAACCCAATCAACAGGAGAAAGAAAAAGTGGGTTTTTAGGCAGACCGGGCACTTTGGTGGATACAACATGAGGCCCAGTGATACCCTGTGTAATAACCACACTCAGCCCTAAGTACACGTGCCGTGCAAACCAAGCACATGGTCAGTTACGTATAAAATTATGCCCCTCATGTCAGAGAACAATAGATATTAGGTGAAGTATATGCTAATTTAGTCCAGGGTTGGCCTGCTTGCACACGAAAGACATAACTGGGCTCCATCCTTTGTACGGTTTGCTTCACCCTATCTTCCCTCCATCCGTTCTCTTTTACTGTACTGTGTGGCTTTGTTCTATTCCGTCTACTTGAAAGAGAATTTGCGTTTAACATATGGACATTTTACGTAAAAGTGTGCTTGTCTCTCGGTCAAATGCCAGGTTATAAGGCGGATTTTTCATTTCAGAGCGGGTTCTTACGCATGTAAATTACAGTGAAAAAATTCCGTTTTGCGGCAACAGCGAGTTCTACGGCAGATCGGGTTCTAAGGCAGCGAGTTCTTAGATGGAGACTACTGTACAGGGAAGAAAATTTAAGGAGAATAATCTAGAATGTATAATATAAATACGAAATATGAAAATTACGAAATCATTTAAGGGCAAGAAAAGCCATTCGCAAATTGGACAAAAATATAATAAACACGACGAACTTTGTTAGTGTAGCTTGGCATTCATAAAAAAATAAATAAAATAAAACAAAGTAATTAAATGAAATCAACATGCTTACCTCTCTTGACACGGGGTGGGAAATAAAAGCATTTCCAAACACCCGCCGCCCAAATTAGGGAAGTCTGTCTCTCACTCCCTCTCTCATTCTTTGGCACCAGCCTAATAGAAAACAAAAGAAAGAAAAAGAAAAAATGGCTCAATGGGACATACAAAAAAAATAAAAATTATAGGCCCATTGCGAATGACGTCACAGAGTGTTTTTGTTTTGTACTTCCGACACCTAAAATGGCGGGTGGATCAGCTGACGAGTGTAACTGCGAGATAAAATATGTCTAAGCGGTTAAGATGCCTGCTGGCTGCATTGCAGTTGACTATTATGACAGGGGTGGAAAGGATGGATCCAAGCTGGTCAGATTCCCTACTATCCGTGTAAACATGGGAGAGGAAGTGAAAGACTTGACCGAACGTCTCCCACGTGCGTGGACATAGGTGTCATTGTTTACTGTAGTGAACTTTTTCTTAGCTCGCCGCCGACTGGTTCGCGATGCCTGAAGTGCTCGCAGTGCAAATCAGCTAACGAATCAAAATCAATGCTACCATCGCCATGGTTATGCGCGGGCTTGACAGCTGAAATGGCCGATATCCGCAATGGGCCTATATCTGTGTATAGCAGTGGTTCTCAACTTTCTTCAGGGAACCGTCCCCTTAGACTCCACCTTTCTTTTCATCGCCCCTTCTTCGCTCCTTTTTTCTCTCCCCCCCGCCACCCGCCGAAAGTAAATATCCAAACTAGAATCTAATGGATACATTTCGTTAAAAGACAGGCTACAAACACATTATGATGTAAGTTCCTCAAAGCATTATTTAGAACAATAATAAACGTATTGCTTGTTCATTATAAGACATAAAGCAATCTTTATCAAATACACGCAAAAAAAAAAGTCTTTTTTTTCTACACGTGCTGTTCAACAATTCAGTGACTGCCATGTATTTGCCCCTAAATGGTCCTCCATTCATGACCCCCTCCCCAGCCCCACTATCGCCCCCTTCGGCGTTTTCATCCCTTATCGCCTTTTTTTCTTGTTCCCCCTCCCTCCCTCCCTCCGGAGGGCGATATGGCGCACGTTGAGAACCACTGGTGTACAGTAATATCATTGCATTGCATCGTGGATTATGTCGCATACCACATCCTGTTGCAGCCTGATTACATTTAAAGTACAAACTACTTTTTGTCTGAAGGTTACAGCAAATATAACTTATATCAATGAAATTTGGCACATCACTGGTTTTGCTTACGCCGACTTCTATTGTAGGCGTTGCCTTTAAACTCGGTAGCAATAAAGAAAATTGTGAGTGGATTTGGCAAGATCAGTCTTAAGGGTAGGGCCGAAATTCCAGAGAAATCCTCACCAAAGGGGGGGGGGGGGGGGAAGAACTTTCTATGGAAATTGAGATTTGCTTGTAAAATGAAAGATTAGCCATTTTTCTGCTTTCAGTTAAAATTTCTTGCTTGAAATCCTTCTAGAAACATTTCATTTTAATTTTTTAGTTTCACCCTAAGCCTGATATCGCCAGATCCACTCGCAATAAATAATAACCCCAAACCATAATGTTATCTTTATATTATGAACTTTTGGCTTTCCAGTCATGGAAGATGGTCTGTCCTGAACCAAATATTATTGAAATAAGGGTCCAGGACCTTTCAAAAGCAGAATATTCAGAGCTAAGATGTATACGTCAGTAACCTGTGCGAGCACTAGCAGTTTTGATCAGCAGATTAGTTGGACGATAACCACATTAAGTTTCATTGAGATCCAGCTAGTTGGTTTGCGCCGGAGTCTGACTGAAATTCAATGTCCTGACGTCACCATTCAACTAGTAGGCCGATCACTAATCAGCTGCTGGTGATTTCACGAGATAGATTACCATAACTGCCTCCATGTGTGGCTGAAGAAGGTTGCAGCTTTGTAGATAGACAAAGGGGGAGAGTATTTTGATCGACTCTGAAGAGTTCAAGTATTTAGTATGAAATGTTCATGATTCTTGTTCTTGTTAGGCCACATCCGTCCACTGCAGGATGTATCCCTCCGCCAGTGATCTCCATTCGTCTCTGTCTTCCGTCCGCCTTCTCCATGCCTGTCCACCTGTCTGCACAATGTCATCTCTCCACTGATGTAAAACAAACAAACAAAAACTGTTCGTCTGCAGAGCTTCCGCTCTGTCACTCATTACAGCTACTTCCACCGATTATGACTACATTTACCACTGTATACACTATTATTGGTATCTGATCTCTGTTTACCATGTGAGAAAACTGACAGTGCGCAAGGTGTAACAATCCCACAAAAAAAAAAAAATGAAAAAAAAACAAAAACCAAACAGTTATTTTGATTTAAATTCAATCAAAGGGTATCTCCGATGCCACTTACAAAGGTGACGGATAAACTGCTAGTTTTATTGTCATTCCACCATCTATAATTTATTGTTCGCTTTATAAATCCTGCCAGAGCACTAGCGCTAGAGCCCTGACGTTGACAGTTTAAATGAGACAGCAAACACACTGCAGAATGTGATGGTTGTTGTTATTTTAGGGGAGAGTAGCATTTTACATAGCTTCTTAATTCCTTTGAAGATTGGTGGCCTACTAAGTCAAATCTGATTTTTGTATGTTTTAATTCAGTGTGTGAAGTCTCTTTTTCTCCCCAGCTCCCGAACTAATAGTAATGAGACAGACTTCTTTCAGTCTCGCTAGTGCCCAAAGTCCTGTTTAACACATCTGACACTAAAACCGTGGCAAAACAGACAATAAGCAACTCTCTCTCTCTCTCTCTCTATCTCTCTCTCTCTCTCTTTCTTTCTTTTGATCTTTTTATCTTTCTCTTTTCCGTTTGCATTGTCTTTGAGACGCCAGATTTTCAGAAACTTTTTCCCACTTCAGGTGATTACTGTCTGTCACAGCAGTGTTGTTTTTTGTTTGTTTAAGTTTAAGCAGTAGTGTGAGTGAGCTTTCTGAGAGAAGGTGTTCAATGACAAGGAAGACGACTCTACTTAACCTGGCAGTGTGAGTTTAAAGGAATGAATTGTTTCCCCTCCTCAATGTTCGCAGCTCAAAATCATAGTGTAATAGGCTGCTTTTCAGCCTTTCATTCTCATAGGTTCCTGATAACAAGTACTGTGTACATTTTTCGTGACTCCAGAGCAGGACTTTTGACTATCTGATTTCAGAGATTTTTTCCAGATTTTTACTGTGGAATCTAAAAAAAAAAATGTTCTTCTTTGAAACAATAAGTTTGTGTAGGTTTTTATCAAGAGTTTATTTATCAAACTAGCCGTAGAGCACTGCAGTGAACACTTGGATAGTGCTGTATAGCTGCAGACAGTAGAATACATAGGAATAAAAACAACAAAATCAATTTTGTGCATAGCCAGTATTAATCACTGACAAATATAATGTGTGCCCGTATTCAAGTCCATTCATTTAATATGTCATAAAATGCATATAATAAAATACAATATATTATACAGAAAGAACCCATATAATACAATGCAATTATTAAACAGAAGGAGACAGATACATGACAGACAAAATGCTGTATTCCATATTTGTCAGGTTTTTACTTGAACAGTTGACTTTATCTCTAAAGCAAGGACAGGTTGTGTTGTAATTAGTCTCAGGCACAAAAGAAACCTAGTGATATTGTTCAGAAGAAGCCTAGAGATATATCAGTCAGCTATAAAGAGACAAAATATAACAATAATAGAAAAGAAACACATAAAATCTGTGAGGTAGCAGGAAGGTTTAAAGCAATATCAATACATGGCTAAAAAAAAGTCTCGAGTAAGAAATACTACAGAAACGACACAATCAAACCCAAATTTGGGTCTCATAGACGTTAAATACCCGCATTTGTTATATACAAGTTGTACAATTTTTGTTTGTTTGTCGTTTGTTGTTTTTTGAGTGTGTGTGTGTGTGTTGTTTAATTTCCTATCCTGTGACAACTTTTTTTACCCGATGGAGGTTAATTTACCAAAAGCTTGATTTGTCTTCCCGTTTTATTTGCGTTTGATTGTATCGTACCTGTATTAGAGCTATTTCTCACGCCAGGCTTTGCTACATACAATGTTTTTTCTTTTTGACACGTTTTGGCGCAGCAATACAAATGGGCACTTTTTAACTTCAACCATAATATGTTGAGATGAGGAGACGAAGAGCGTTGTCTGAAGCTACAATCTTATGAACATTTGTTGAAGACACAAATATTATTGGTTCTTTGGACAACCAGTTGTCCACGCAAAGACACCATGCAAATTCCTTTGTTTGAGGAGGGTCTTGAAAGAAGTCTATATGTATAATTATTATCATTGGTGCAGGACATTAACTATTTTCTATCCCTTATGGTGTTGCCACTTAGTTATGTCACTTCTGACATGTCTTTTACACCCGTTTACAAAACGTTTTCCAGATCTATAACAAAACGACTTTTTAAAAACATTTTCCCAATGTGTTAAATTTTATATGTATGTATTTAATTCTATGTTAAACCTAACAGCTCTGAATACGAAACATAGATATAGAAAGTGTACCCAAAATAGACCATGAAGGGCGCAAAGTGAGCGTTATCGTGCCGACACGCCGTAAAATCCAAACTCAAACTTAAAACCCAAAATCCGCGGGTGGTTGGCGGGGTTTCTGGTAGAGTCTCGTTCTGTCCTTTCATTTGGTTATATTTTGTCTATTGATTTGTTTCTTCCTAGCACAACGTGATGTTATCATGTCGACGTGATTTCTCCTAACTCAATCTCAGAACTAAACCTCTAACATACTCCCTTCCACTACCGCCTCTAGATTTTCAGCTTACGCCTTGAAATATCACCAATTAATGTCTTTGACCTTTACTTCAGTCCAGAAATTTTACTGTCATCTGCCAACGTGCTGATCTTCTTCTCTGACATTTCTTTGTGAGCTTCACCGTTAGCCTTGACGCTGTTGTCAATTTGGAAGGCCTTCATGCTATCTCCCAAGTGTGTACCTTTGGTCTCCTTTATCATCAAGACAAGTAATAGACTGATGAAGTAAATGCTGCACATGAGGATGTAAGAAAACACAACCATGTCGTCCTGCAGAGAGAGAGAAAATTAAGACTGTTTAGTACAGATTTACCACTTGCACTATTCTAAAAGAAAAAAACCCAGGGTGGCCTAAAAAAAAAAAGTGTATACACATTTTGAATATTAATTAAAACAATGTCAATTAAGAAACATCCAAGATTTACAACTCAAATTAAAGAGATGTGTGTAATTTTTTAAGTATCGCATGTGTTCAAACTGATGACGGTCAGGGTTCGGATATTGACGATCACACAATTCAATAGAGGTGTAAACAACATTGAACAGTTATTTTGTGTGTACAATTTTTGAGACATCCCGTACGTAAACTCAAGCACTCATGGCTAAATGTTACATCATCCTGCTTTTTGTATTCAGAGTAAGAAGTTAACACACACGCGCACATAATACGATAAGATATTATAACTTTATTATTCTATTTTCATTAAATTTGTTGTCTCAGCGTCAGGAGTGGTACAACAGTAAATACAATATCTAAGACCTACAGGTCTTTAACGCATACCGCACACACGCACATTGTTCACACAACATTACCAGTAAGTAAGAACATTAATCACACACAAACACATACACACACACACACTGTCAGAACACATGCACGCACGCACATACATGTCATACAGTTGTGGGCTGGCGTGGACACAATCTTAATATAAGCTGAATCTTTATCACCGATTTCTCAGTGTATAGAAGATAAGTATATTTTTTTGTTCATGGTTTTACTTATGGTGTACTGAATCCTCTAACTCTGAAGTTTGGCGCTGGACAAGGGGCCTTCCAATAAGTACATAAGCTGGACTTGGGAAATTTCTGAAAAACTGGAGATCTTTTAGTATATGTAGAAGAGGTATATTCTAACAAATGCACAGTTTAACGCTTGTTTAAAATGCCTTCTGGCATTTATTAACCTGTTTCACAGTAATGATTTATTCTAACTTGTTTGGCGTCGAATTTCTCAGCTGCACAAATAGTGGAGTTGGAACAAACAAGAACTAAAGTCGCTACTTCTAATTCTGGAAAAAGGCTGTCTGCATCTAGAAGGATAAAGGGCAGGTGTAGCAAAAGTTATATATAACCCATCGAATAAAAAAAATAGTACATATAATTACCAGATTGACAGCAAATGGAGCCAAGATACCTCCTACTCTGACTGCTGTGTTGGCGAAACCATAGCCTAAACTCCTGGAGAAAGCATGTATCGTACAGGTACATGTAGTTTGTACAGTATACTACCACCCATATCCATCCATCAATCTATCCATCTGTCAGCTTGTCCATCTGTCTGACCGTCCATACATCAATCCATCCATCCACCCATCTATCTATCCATCCGTCCGTCCGTCCACCCATCTATCCATCCTTCAATCCATCTGTCCATCCAGTCATCCTTTTAGTTCTGTCCAGTCATTCATCCATTCATCCATCCAGCCTCCCGTCCATCCACCCATCCATACATCAATCCGTCTGTCCTCCATCCATTTATCCATCCATCATCCGTCAAACCATCCATCCATCCGTCCACCCATCCATCCATCCATCGATCCATCCATCGATCCATCCATCCACCCACCCATCCATCCATCCATCCTTCCGTCTGTCCGTCCATCCATCAATCCATCTGTCTGTTCATCCAGCTTTCCATCCATCTTTCCATCCATCCATCCATCCATCCATCCATCCATCCAGTCTTGACTCAGTAAGCTACTAGTTTTACTGGATCGCCGATGACAACTTAGGTGTCCCAGTTCCGGCACTAACCTGGTCACTGTCGGGTAGACTTCCACTACCCAGATCTGTGACGTCACCCACGCTCCACCGGAAGCCATCCGTGACGTCAGACTAAACACGTTGATCAGTGTATCTTTGTAATCTGCTGTCAATGGTTTTGGTTTGGAAAAAAAATGAATTAAGTTCAAAAACAGAACGAAATGCAGAATACGAAAATGGGCCAATCATAAAGTGCATACTTGGGGAGGGGTGGTTTGGGGAGCGTATGTCCGAGTTTCAGTTGTGGTAATAGACTTTAAAAGTTTGCTTTTGTTTACATTTTATCAGCAAATTAAGTTACGAAATATAAAAATGACACATAAAAAATCAATTTTGAAATGAAACAGTCAAATAGTTCCCACAAATGTTCCATTTAAAGTTTTCAAACATCAATGCCATATCATGGACATTTAACAGTTTTAACGGCCGTATACTCGTGTGTGTGTATAGGAGGGTGAGGGTGCTGGAAAAGTTATTTTTGCTTCTCGGGGGCCTCAACTGAAGGCTGTTGGGCCCCTATTCTTGATTCATGTTGCTCTTTGCCGTCTCCTTTGTTCTCGTTTGCCAGACGATGGAAAGGAGAAGAAGAAGCTGAAGGAGAAAGAGAAGGCCAGACAGAAGCCTAGAGGTAGAATGAACATATCCGCCATTGTTAGTGTCTGGACCCGTCCATCATTATGGCGATTGTGGCACTGATTTTGATTTGTTGGCTGATTTGCAATGCGAGGCACGGGAGGCGCGCGAACTAACAGGCGGTGAGCTAAAAGTAGGTGGCTACAGTAAACAATGGCAACCGTGTACATGTTCAATGGGAGACATTCGATCGATTCTTTCACTTGCTTTCCCTTGTTTACACGGATGGTAGGAAATCTGACCAGCTTGGATCATCCTTTCCACCCCTGTCATAGCAATCAACTACAATGCAACAAGCAGGCATTTCAAACAGCTTAAACATATCTCGAAATTACACTAATCAGCTGATCCACCGGCCATGTTTAGTGGCGGAAGATCAAAACAAAAACACTCTGCGACGCCATGTGCATTCTACATAATCTGAGCCCACCCCTACCCCTTCGTGGACTTTATCCTTTCAAAACATTTTATGAAAAGTAATTTTATTTAAAAAGAGACATTTTGTTCATGGCATCGTCCTCACGAGCCGACGGTGTGGTGTCTATTCCCTCCGCCGAATGTATTGCGGGAGGGGGTGGGGGTGTTGAAGTCCAGTTTATAAAAAGGTTACACAGGGGAAAAGGGAGTGGTGGTCAAGACTACGTGTCTTGCCAGAAGCGGCGAGCATACGCACTTTTTGGATGACCCTTAAGAATAAAAAAACAATAGTAGTAGAAGTAACAACATTTACAATAACAATAACTGTTGGAACTGCAACCAAAGAACAGAGTATGTGGCCAAACATAGACATTATTTGTTTCTTACCTTCCATGCGGACCAACAGGCAAGCTAGGGTCGTGATGGTGCCAATAGCCAGGTACAGAATTGAACCCCAACGCCGACCAATTCTGGAAGACACGCGTCATAATTATCCTTAGACCAAATGTCACCGTTCCCTAAAACTGTGGTAACTGGTTTTAACTACTTTTCAGGAGATGCAAAAAACGGCTCTAGAGACAATGACTTTCTGAAAGTTTACTATTTGATTATTTTTCGGTTTAAGAGTCCAGAACCAAAGTCATTTGCTGCGTGGTATACTATAGTTAAACATAAGTGTATAAAAATAATCGATTTTCTGCATTTTTTAGTGACTACAGTATTAGTGAACGGTGACGAAAAGATGTCTGTAACTTTGTGCAAGCAACGCACAACTTCACTTCAGGTGGTTTTAAACCACATGTTTTCAGTCTTTTGTGTCCAATGCTTCACTTTAATTTTTTTTTTAAAAAGTGCACCCCACAAACGTTTCCCATATTTTTTCCAGATTAAAGGGAACATTGCACCCCACCATGATTGGATAAGATTAGTATAAAAATTTTAATTAAAACTTTACTTCATTAACAAACAACAGCATATCTAGACAGGTAAGTTCAAATACAATATGAAATTACCATCTATTGAAAAATCCATAGGCCTCATTCTGAAGTCCCCACGTCCCACCAAAATATTGCCACGCCCAACCTTAAGAAAGACTGTTTAAACCATGAGATAAAGTGTCAGAGGGCACATGTCTTTTAAGTTTCACTAGGATGAATGGGTCGGCACCTAAGCATACTTAAGGTTCCATTAGTTTCACATTTACTCTTGGAAAGAAGAACCCGTCCCGTTTTGCTCTTCCCAATGTTCAAAAAATTACAGACGATTTATCACCAAGCATGTTCACTTCATGAGGGGGTTATCACAATAAGCCCGGCAGGTCACAGCCAGCAAAATGTACACCCAAGAATTAATGGCAGACGCTGACTGTGTCTGACTGGACATGATATGGTAGTGTCTTCCCGGATTTATGAAGAAAATGTAAGAAATTATGGTGTGCACTTCTTGTCTGCCAGCAGCTAACTGTGCCGTTCCGGCCTTACCATGATACTTCCGGACAGTTGTTGCCATTCTGACTGAAACTCGTAGATAACAGAATAAATACACATCAAAGTAAACACAGACAGAAAAAGTAGATCGTTCTTGCCCTCCGCAATTCGCCTAAGCAGGATACTTTAGCTAGATGTGTGCCATATTGTTTTACTAAGGTCCCATGCCATGTTATTTCATGTAATCAGTCATTTTGGATGGTTATGATATGTTTATGTAATTATGCGTTAGATGTGTATATCATATACTTCCTCTTAAACACTCCGTGAAATTGGATTTCCCTCATGAAATAATACTTATCTTATCTCTTTTACCCCAATTATCATTGGGCGCAGAAGTGGTTTTAATCCGAAAAGACAAACAAACAAAAAATGAAAAACAACAGCAAAAAAAAACAAAAAAACACAGCAACATTAAACAAATTCATAAATATATATATATATATATATAAAACAAGGAGAGTATATAAAGCTGGGTGTCCTACCCGTTGGCTATCCAGAAAGTGATAATAGTTATGGGAATATCCAGCATGTTCATAATGAAGATATTGAGGTAAAGGTTGATCGAAAAACTGGATACACCGAATGATATGCCATAATATATGGCAGAGAAAGTGACCCTGAGGATTAATGATATCAAAGACGTCAGCAGATGGTATTTGTCATTTTTCTCTATAGTGCAGACAGAGTATTCAAATTATAATTTGATGTTATGAGAAAAATCGCCACGTGTTTTAGTATAAGGACTTACTGATCAACCTAACTAATATCTATCTATCTATCTATCTATCTATCTATCTATCTATCTATCTATCTATCTATCTATCTATCTATCTATCTATCTATCTATCTATCTATCTATCTATCTATCTATCCATCTATATGTCTGACTATCTGTCTGTCTATCTATCTATCTATCTGTCTGTTTAACTATCGGTCTGTCTGCCTGCTCTTCATCCTGCTTGCGTGCCTCTCTGTCTGTCCGCTCACCAATGGAAGCCAAAGATCAGTGTAGTTTTAACCAAAGTTTTCCCCCTGAAGATATCAATGTAAGTATACTTGTGACTTTCTGAAAGGGATTCCTCTTCCTCTTTAGCAATTTCCTGAAAGAAACACATTATGGACTCATTATCATAATAATCGTTACATTCTCGAGTGTCTTTAAAGATTTTCAAAACTCTGTAATGTGAAACGACGAGATAAACAAGGCTGACAAAAAGTACCTAAATAGATAGATAGATAGATAAATAGATAGATAGATAGATAAATAGATAGATAGATAGATAGATGATAGATAGATAGATAGATAGATAGATAGATAGATAGATAGATAGATAGATAGATAGATAGATAGATAGATAGATGATAGATAGATAGATAGATAGATAGATAGATAGATAGATAGATAGATAGATAAATAGATAGATAGATAGATAAATAGATAGATAGATAGATAGATAGATAGATAGATAGATAGATAGATAGATAGATAGATAGATAGATAGATAGATAGATAGACAGATAGATAGATAGATAGATAGAGAGCTAGATAGATAGATAGATAGATAGATAGATAGAGAGATAGATAGATAGATAGATAGATAGATAGAGAGATAGATAGATAGATAGATAGATAGATAGAAGGATGGATGGATGGATGGATGGATGGAGGGAGGGATGGAGGGACAGACGGACGGACAGACAGACAGACAGACAGACAGACAGACAGACAGACAGACAGATAGCTCTATAGATAGATGCTTCTGAGAAGCCCAGCGTTAAATGGACGTAAATGACTGAAAATTAAATATCACGATTTCATTTATACCTTCCAGAGGAACCGTACGCAAAGGCATGTCTCTTTACCAAAAATCCATTGCTAATCCATCCTACCACCCATCCTACCGTCCATTCGCACGTTTGTGGTTCGTCCATCCATCCACCCACTCATTGAAAGGAGCGGTCATTTTTTTTGTTTTTTTTTTGTTTCAATGAATGGTATATTCGGTCGGCTTCTTAAAAATCACATTTTCCCTACATCACAGACATACAACCGTCAGACAGAGACACAGAATTAGCGGTCTACAGAGCTGTACCTCTATGGTCTGCCGTGCATAAGAGGGCACTGGCCGGCCGTTCATCCTAGCCATTTGTTCAATGACAGCATACGCCTCTTTCCTCCTCCCCTGTACGGTCAACCAACGCACACCCTCAGGCATGTAACTGTGGATACAAGTGTCATTATCTTTACTAATACTAGCCGACCCACTCAAATCCAATCCAAGTTTAGGATGTATCTAACCCAGATTTAAATTACATTCCAGATCTAGAAATCTAGATCTAGATTACTTGAACTCTCAGAAGAACAAGATCAAGAATGAGGAAAACGGCCAATGGATCTAGATCTCATCACAATTAAAAAGGAAACAACAATGGTCGTCAGTTCTACTTACGATTGGAGGAAAAAAGGCCGTCAATAGTGACAGTGAGAAAGACACAAACAATGGTAATCCACCTGATGGAAGACGACTGTCGAGGTCACGAGTGGAATTTATGGGTTATTAGGGATATAGCCCTCAGATCGAGAGGTCTAACTCACACTCGGACAAACACTACCAAATACACAAGTAAATAATGGAATAACAATAGTGTATAGGTTTAGTTCAGGCCTGCACGGCCATCATCTCTATTACAATTATAATTTCGACTGCATAATATAGTGATATATCGATCTACACATCTACATATAAATATTTGGTAATTAGGTCCATCAATGCCCCAAAAGGGAATTTACAAATTCAGGCCAACTCCAGTTGGCTAATTCACTGCTAGAGCAATATCAATTTCTTATAATAGCAATCTACGATGGTGGTCTCAATACATTGAGAGAATTATGATGCACAAACTAATTTCAACAAATATTGTTCTAGTCAGAATACAGATCTAGCTCTTTCATTCTATCACATTCTAGATCTAGCTTCCTCTAGGAGGGAGGTTTACTTCATTACAATAATAAAGGAATTCACTGTAACAACACCAAGGACTCTTTCATTATGTCTGCTGCTGGATGCAGCTCCTCTTAAGGATAACAGTTCCTCTTCTCTGCAGGGATGGTCCTGCACATAAATCTAGATCTCATAATTAAACGACTTCGAACTTACGATTTTCCTACCGCTAATGCGGCCGGAGATCTGAGTAGCGCTGTTATGTAAATGACACGGAGCACAGCTCTCTTCGTCCCTACAACTGGACAGTTACTTCATTCACATGTTCCCATCAGATTGGAACAGCACCGAGACACCCCATAGAGAATGCAAGTTCCCATCTGCATCTGCTCAACTTAGGTTTATATACTACCAGCGAGCGAGATCCTTAGCCTCGCCTTAGTTTTGCATATCTACTTAATCTCCCCGCTCCCATTGGCTGTTGGCCCTAGCTACCATTATACTACGTTAGCGCGTCATACACATAAGCATAATATGTCTTATACATCTTTCCCCCGGACTGCCTCCTTCAGGTCCACTGTCTAACCTAGACAAGCCTATACACTTGAATGAACTTTGGAATATAGTAAGACCTTCGCTTCATGACAGTCGATCACATCAATGAAAGAAACAACAATGTGATGGCTGAAACTCGCGCAATAACAATCATGTGGCCGTATGCATAATCAATGCGTAAACTAAAGTAAATACGTTGACTGGTGTTAACGCAAGAAATGAATACAATTTCTCGTGTTAACACCAGTTAACGTATTTACTTTAGTTTACGCATTGATTATGCATACGGCCAATGGTCCGGTTCAGAATTAGCCTGCAGGCGCGCGGAGCAAAATGTAAGAACAGGTATTTTTATTAACTCAGTTGTGACCCCAAAAAACGAAAGTATTAAAAGCATGGTGAACTTCATGACCTTTTTATATACGCCTCAGTACACATTTTATGCCTTTCTATGTGTAATATGATGATAATAGTTTGTAGAATTTGAGGCTCAGAGGTTAAAAAGCCTTTCATGATAACAGTGGACTCCTTACTTCCTAAAATATGAAGAGCCCCTTAAGACGAGGTGACTTACCAGTGTATTTTAGTTTTGCGTTGGAAGTGCGTCGACACTGCTCTCTCGCCCGTATGTGGCGTCACTAAATTTCTAATGCACATCAGTGGATCTGTCAAGCGTTATTGTGGTATAGGCTGTCGTTCAAAAGTTGCCATTTTGTAGTGCTATCGACACAGTACCAAAGATACTAAATACAATAAGATGAGGCAGCTATAGCTAGCGTATTTAGTTTGCACAGATTTCTTACCGCTACCAAGAGGCGAATGCGCGGAAGTCATCAACAATGTCGTATTTTGTAAAGGTAATATCTAGGGAAAATATGGAATTTTGAAACTTATTTTGTAGTTATAACTTCAATAGCTGTTGGAAAACTCTGACTATTTTTTTTTTTAAGTCGCAGTAGCGCTGTGACAAATCGGCATGATTGATGTATCATTATAGCAAGCATTCTTTTCATGCAGTGTGCCATGGGCTCATCCCCCGATCAGAGCGCAAAGTGTGTGCACGATTTGTTTAGAGGCGGGAAGAAAGGGGGAGGGGGTGTCTCATCTTTTGCATCTAGTATCTCTGACGGTAAAACTCGCGACTACAATAATGTTACGGTTGTAGGTACGTGTGAAATCTCCAATTCAATTCCTTATACCACTACGAGTAGCGTTACGTTTTGTGGCTGCCACTGGTGTAGAAGCCAACTACTCTGGCTCTGTGGGAAAGTCTCCATTACTGTCCAGTATATGCCATCGGCAGCACTACTAAAAGCACCACAAAAAATAGACTCATCTGAAAATGGCTGTAATCTCTCTTTGTCTTCTCGTCACCACTATCGTTATTATTTTTCCAACCCAGGCAGTGAACTGACTCACAAAAATCCCAAGAGGCCAGGAACTGCAATGGCGGCAGTCGCAAAGTGAAGATGGGCCCAGTCCTTTATGAGATAAGCGGCGCCAGCGAAAAGTGAAACACACACGGACCAGAAAGGGAGAGCCGGAACAATAGTGGGCCACTTGATGGGCATGAACTCCGTCATGTATGGAACGGCAATAACGAGAACTGCACCTGTTGGAAGATCAAAAATAAATGGAAAAGTCTGGGTTTTCATAATGAGGCTTGAAGACTTTGTCTTACGAGGATCCGCTGCCCTTAACATTTACTACTCGCTTTTCTTTCTGTTATTTGTCTTTTCTTTTGTTTCTCCTTGTTTTTCTGCTTTGCCTTTCTTCTGCGATGCCTCCATTTCCTTCTTCTTTCTTAACCCTAAGTATGGCTATTTTAATAATGAGGAGGCACCCATGGAGTATTTAAGCTTAATTTTTAAAAAAAACTTTTTTTCACTAAATTAAAATATTGCATAATTTAGAAATCATATTTCTCATGAAAAAGCCGATCAGTAGTCCATTCATAAACCCACTAAAGTGTTCAGGTACATGTATCTAGGGCTTACCATTGACATTCACCATTCTGTTGGCTGTACGCTCATACAAGGGCAGAAGGGGTGGGGGGGTGGGGATATTGAGGCCAAATCCATGAAATTCGTATATGGGAGAGGAAAAAAAGTGATAAGAGTGCTAAAAATCACAAAAATCTGAGCATGGGTACTTTATAGATGGCCCCTGAGAATTCTCAAAAATTTTTAATTGAAGACAGTAAATTTAATGCATGTCACCGTTTAATGCTCTTTTGCACCTTTGGCGGCTATTTTTTTTTTTCGATATCTTGTTTTTTGGGTCAGTTTATAGCTTTCAAAATGAAATAAATGTGAAGTTAAAAATCAGAGGACATGCTACAGGGCTGGGCCTTTGTGTTGATGAGAAAGGCAAATAAATAGCTAATTTGCCTTAAGCTGGAGCTTGTTGTGTGCAACAAAGAACAATAAAACGGGCATGTTACAGGGCTGGGCTTCGTGGTGATGAGCAGGGCAAATACATGGCTAACTGCCATAAGCTGGATCTTGTTTGTTTACGGCAAAGAAGGTAAGAACAGTTACCACTTGGAATTTTGGGGGGATATAATTATTTCTCTTTGTTGGGGGACCGTACATACAGGCTGGAGACATGAACGCTCCTTTCACACGGACCACTCTGTGGCGCCACAGTGGCGCCACTCAGTGGCGCCACTCAGTGGCGAACAGCATTTTCCACTGTTTTATATGTAGCCCTTTACACGAGCGACTCTGTCGCGCGTCTGTGGCAGGGAGTCGCGGGTCCCCGCCACAGAGTGGCGCCACTAAGTCGCCGAAGCCTTTCACACGGGCCACTGTGTCGTGTTTTTCATTGTTTCTGACCGGCAGTGCACTCGGATCTTGTGTGTTGGACAAATAGCAACATGTCGTTTGATACAGATCGTTTTATAATAGAAATTGAGCAACGGCCACCACTGTGGGATTGCAAATGTGCTGATTACAGCAACCGAATTAAAAAAGCAAAGGCGTGGGAAGAAATGTGTGAAATTTTCATGGACAATTTCAAAGAAATGGATGCTGCAAACAAAAACAAAGCAGGTAAAAGTTTTATTATTTTAATAGCTCTCTCTCTCTCTCTCTCTCTCTCTCTCTCTCTCTCTCTCTCTCTCTCTCTCTCTCTCTCTCTCTCTCTCTCTCTCCCTCTCTCTCTCTCTCTCCTTCTCTCCCCTCTCTATCTTTCTCTCTCTCCCTACCTCTCTCTCTCTCTCTCTCTCTCTCTCTCTCTCCCTCCCTCCGCCCCCCTCTCTCTCTCTAGCTATCTGTCATCAGGCAACATTTCATTTTCATATTCGAAGCTTATTTAATAACTACAGAAACAGTCTGTCATAAACAAAGTGACGCTTCACTTATTGATCATAGTCATTTGCCACGACACGGATCCTTCATCACTACAGAAGTAATCAGCGAATTTTTCTCTGATTGATGTTGCTGATCGTGAACCTCCTGGCTGTCGGAATGCTTCATCTTGTAGTCCTACAACATTCAATGTGTTTTCAAAGTCCACGCCATCCCTTTCTCGTACAAAGTTGTGAAGTGTGCAACATGCCTTTATGATAGTCTCTGCATTCTTAACGTTAACATCCAACGGTCTGTGGAAAATACGCCATTTGTTTGTGAGAATTCCAAAACTGCATTCCACATACCGTCGTGCTCTAGAAAGCCGATAGTTTAAAACTTTCTTTTTCTGTGAGAGATATTTACCACCATATGGTCTTAACATATGGTTGGAAAGGCCAAATGCTTCATCCCCAACAAAGGTGTAGGGCAGTGGATCTCCATTGATTGAGACTGGTCGGTCATTTGGAAGATTCAAAGGACCTTCATTAATATTTCTAAACAGTTCGCTGTTCTTATATATTGATGAATCCGATGCCTTGCCATAAGAGCCAATATCAACAAAAGTAAACCTGTAATTAGCATCACATACAGCTAGTAACACCATAGAAAAACTTTTTATAGCAGAAGTATGTAGAACCACTACCAACTGGTTGAATGAGTCTGAAATGTTTTCCGTCAATAGCTCCTATGCAATTGGGAAAGTTTGCCTCGGATTCAAAACGATCTGCAATCTTTAGCCATTCTTCCTTTGTTAATTCTGGAAAACAGATATTATATAGATATTGACAAATCGCTTCACAGACATCAATGACGATCCCTTGAGCAGTGGATGTTCCACATCGGAAAACATAGTGCAGATCCGCGAATGTACATCCAGTGGCAAGATATCTGCAACAACAAATAGAAGTTATTAAAACTTAATAGCGAGGCGGAATGTGTATATCATTATCGGCTAAAACCTGATAAAAATTTAGGAGAAGGTGGAGGAGTGTTGAAGCAGTGCAAAATCACGATTTTTTCTGTACATGGAGGCAAAAGCTATGAGCATGTGGTGATGAAGGTATGCATAGATAAGCCTAGATCGAAATATAAATAAGAGAAAGCGGTGTAATTTTTGTCTATATCTAATATTTTCGCTTTATTTTGCAGCTGTTGACCTACCGCGGAAATGGAAGAGTGGTGATGAGTATTCCTTCAGGAGAGAGTTAGCAAAATCAAAAAAAAATGAAGTCTGGCTCTGCAGCAGACACTGGTAGAAAAGAATACATTTACTTCCAGCAGCTTTCTTTCTTGCTGCCTATTTGCGAGACCAGGCCAAGCCAAGCCACGCCGCAAACTGAGGAAGCTTCCGACGTTGGTGCAGGGGACAGTAATCCAGAGTTTGCGGCCCCTTCTCGTCCTGTTCGGCAAACTAGGAAGAGGAAATCAACAGTTTCAAGTGATGATCTTCTTATACAGAATCTGGCCAAAAAATTGGAGATGAAAACAAACGAGCCAGAGGATGCTGATAAACATTTCTTACTTAGTCTTCTGCCTCACTTCAAAGTTATCCCAGACGATATAAAGTTGGAGGTTCAAGGACAATTTTTAGCTGTGCTGAGTAGGTACAAGCAGCCGGCGGCAGTGGCCAGGCAGCAGTATTTGCCTGCACCAACTCAAGCCTTTCCTGGTCCTAGCTCAGCTTCATTTCAACAATCACAATCTTTCCCATACAACACAAAGCCGCTAGTCTCACCACCTTTCCAACAGATAGCAACAGAGCAATTTTCTACTAACCCAATGTCAGCCTCCCCATCATCTGATACCTCAAGCATTTGTGAGGACTATTTCACCCTTTGAATGTTGGAAGACTACCTCAAATTTACGTTCATCTTGTTTTATTAACTTTGAAAGTTGAATGGGAGAGCGGGGGCGGGGGTAGAGAATAAAGGAGTGTGACTTGTTTGGTAAATAAAAATAAAATTCATAAAGAACCAATGTTAGTTATAAAAGAATTTCGAGATGTGCATAGTTTGTTTACGTCGAAATGTACAGGTTTGATACGTCCTAATTGTTGTCGATGATGATGATGATGATGATGATACATGTAATTATGATGATGATGATGATGATGATTACGATGATGATGGTGGTGGTGGTGGTGGTGGTAGTGGTGGTGGTGGTGGCGGCGGTGGTGGTGGTAGTGGTGTTGATTTTGCAATATCGTGTCTCTACATAGGGTACGTATGGGTTTACATTGATATCTTACCTTAGTGCTAGTGCCAATCTCTCCTCAGCAGGAATACTCTTTCTCATGTTTGTATCTGCCCTCTGGATATGGGTTTTCAATAAACTGAGAAGCTCCTCGAATGTTTCTTGTGACATCCTAAAGTAGTTGAAAAACTTGGCGCTATCTGCTTTCAGATTGCTCATTATGGTAAACTGTCTAACTTCCAACCGTTGACACGTTAGTGGATGCATCCAACATGATCGTCGACGACGTCGTCGACGGCGTCTTTTTAGCAGAAGACAAAGCAGGAGACATTCCTCCTCAGAGTCCATGGTCAAACAGCCGTCTGTTGCACCACTGTGTTGCTGGTTCTCGCTACACCAAATACCACAATTTATCTCAAAACACTGACCGCCTCGTAATATACTGTTCAGAAACAAAATTGGAAGGAGGAACAGAGACCCATGTGACGAAGTTTCTTCAAAACATGGATTGAACTACAGTGGCGACACGGTGGCTAGAAACAGCCACATAGTGGCGCTGCTCAGTGGCGCTGCTCAGTGGCGACACAGTCGCGAGAACCAGCCATTGAGTGGCGCCACAGAGTGGTCCGTGTGAAAGGAGCCGAAGTTCGAAGATTAACTTCCACTTAAAGCGTGAATTCGATTAAAAGGCCGTTCTCTTTTGCACAGACTTCAAGTCATTAAATGTTGCAACAAATATCACACTGTGGTATACGTTCTGTTCTAGTATCTGTTCAGTCTCGGCGTGATTTTGTGGAATGAGGTTGGAGTTGTTGTTAGAAGATATGAAAACATTCTTTTCTGACTGCAAATAACGTAAGGCAATGTGTTAAAGAAGATCTGTTTATGATTTTACGCCCAGAAAAAGCCCCATTATATCACTGGAAGTATGAAAGAACAAAAAGAGAAAACACACAACAAATACCAATGGGACTTACCAATGAACATCCCAATAAAAAATCGCATAACAGCGAACATAAGCCAGGACACAGAAAATCCTGCAATAACACAGGCTACTGCATGTCCGAGCAAAGCTGCGTAGAGCGTTTTCTTTCTCCCGAAGTAGTCACCACATTGGCCAGCTAATGCAGCACCAGCCAAACTCCGCCCATCTGCAATGACGTCAGAGTTGCTTTAATCCACTTCAAGTCACAGATGAGATCCCACTGGATTAGTAGGTGGATGGAAGTGTGAGTGGGTGTTTGGATGGGTGGTTCTAAGGTTAAATTGCCGTGTGAATACAGGATAGATGAGAGGTTGGGTAGTTGAATGGTTGGTTGAATAAGTTGATGGATGAATGAGTGGATGGATGGTTAGATGACTTAGTGAATACAGAATACATGAGTGGTGTGGTTAGTATATAGGTGATTGGATGAAGGGATGGTAGATGAATCAGTGGATAGATGGAAAGGTTAATGTTGTGAAATGAATGAACCAGGGTAGCGACTTGCATTTTTTTTCCCCGTTGTCTGCAACATTCCATTTCGTTAAAACAGTGGTTCTCTGAGACTCAGGCCACATTCCTCTCTTTGCGATCCAAGGTTTCCTCAATTCCAGCCCCATTCTGATTAGCTGTCTTAACATTTTGTCCCCTTAAAATGACAAAGTTCTGCCTTCACTTTCTGGCTGAACTGAGTTAAACAGTACAGACTACTGAAATTCCTCCGAATTTTTCTCACTCAGGAGCCAAGTTGCGATCTTCGTTCTTATTTGTGCCAACCCCACTTTGTGCACATCTGAGAAATTGGTCGTTAAACTTTGGGGCTTTGGAATAAATCGGAACTGTGAAACAACTCGATAAAGTGGCAGAACGCATTTAAAGCGCGCCAAAGTGTGCATTTCTTATATCGCTTTTGCATACTAAAAGATCTCCAGTTTTTCACAAACAAGAACTAAGGTCGCGAAGTGCCTTCCATTTGACAATCGCAATGTAAAAAATATTTATAGGTGATGACCCCAGTCTAAATTTAGTACAGATAATACCTGAAAACCAACAAGAATTCAAGACATATAAGGAATACCTCTGTGATTACGGTTCTGGCACTGCCGTGAAAGTCATACTCCTTGCACTTTGTTCCATTAACAGAGCAAACATTCAAACTATTATTGGCGTACTCTGATTGGTTTCCCCAGTTCAAGTGGTGGCCAACCACGGCCTCTGATTGGTTGCCATTAGTGTCAGTCACGCAGTTATAGTCAGGAATCAGTCCACCAAAGGTCATGTGCATCATACTCCACCCAAGCTAACGAAGTGAAGAGAAAGTTCCTGCTATCTCAAAATGGGTTTCATGTCTACATGAATAGTTTTTAGTTCTTTTCAGTTATCTATCTATCTATCTATCTATCTATCTATCTATCTATCTATCTATCTATCTATCTATCTATCTATCTATCTATCTATCTATCTATCTATCTATCTATCTATCATCTTCTAATTTATCTATCTATCTATATCTATTGGTCTATCTATTTCTCCTTCTGTGTATCTATCTATCTATCTATCTATTCGTCTGTCTGTCTATCTGTCCATCTAGCTATTAATATATTCATAATACTTACCATGCCTTTCATCGGGTAGACACACAGCACAACAAAAAATTGAAATTTACCGAAACCACCAAGATCGTTGAAAAGTTCTTCTAACGCCATTCTGTATGGTTGAAGCAACTGGCAAGGCAGTCCTACCCTGGAACGTATTCTTTTTCTATTTTCTTATTTTGTTCTTTTTAGATTTTTACAATAAATGACAAGATTATAAAGTTCACTGCGACAGATAAGTAATGTATGGCCGGATTCAGGGTCCAAATGTAGTAGTACAACACATATGACAATAATTTAATGCAGAGAAGATTGCTTGGCACCTAAAGCTGAGGAGAAAAAAAAATTCAGAACGGGTGAAGAAAGTAGGAAACTGCAACGATATCACAGTTCTTAAAAGCAACGTAGGCCTACGGTCCGCGGGCCACAATCCGGCCTCGTTGTTAACTGTTATCCAACTCGGTCAGCTCAAGAAGCCTCTTCTATTTTTCTGAGACTGTTATTAGGAGGGCTGAATAGAGAAAATACTGAATTGCGTTCACTGTTCAGATTTGTTGTTGTTGTTTTTGAAGAAATCCAATATTTTCTCAGTAGGATGTCTTCAAAACACTTTAATTTTTGTAAAGTTCCATCCATAATGTAAGTATGGTTGAATTTGGCTATTTTTTACCTCCATTCTCTGCTATACCCTTTCTGTGCGCTTGTTTTCAAAAGCAGGGGAACACAGTGATCTAGAGGCAACGTGCTCTCCTATCATGCCGAAGGTAATGGGCTCGATACCCGGTCAGTGCAGGAATGTCGGATTTTTTTTTTCCGGGAAAAAATGCCCGGTCCCTGATCCCATGGTACGTAGGATGGAGCACCTAGTCTTCTCTGAAAAGAACGAAAAACTCGGAGGGCCTGTGTGCAAGTTGGGTACGGAAAAAAGACACCCTGGCAGTTGAAAGTTGAGAAGAACAGGCCGAATAAGGCCGATGCCCGGGCTAAATTCTAAAAATCTAATCCTTACCGCAATAACACATACAGAAACTAGAAAAATAAAAATAAAAACGACAAACATGAGATTTAAATGCCAAATGCAGCGAACCCTCTAAAATAAAGACCTAACGCTATTCAAATTCCCCCCCCCCCGCCCCCCCCCCCCCACGCACACAACTCCACTGTAAGAGAGTTGAATGTCCACGAAGAAACCTTAATTGTCTGAAAACTGAAATGACATTCTGCACTCATTATCTGACTGTTTGATTACATATAGAGAATCTGTCTATTTTGATTTTTATATTATTTCTACAATCTTATTTTGTTGAAAAAAACAAAAACAACAAGATAAATAAAACTAAACTTTATAGCTTTGCATTAGGCAATTTGCCGTATAGTGAACGCATCGCAGGAAGTAGGAAATTATAAAGTACTGGGTTCGTGGGGTTCGTGGAAAAGAAAGGATCGGGAACAGAAATTAGCGACACAAAGCAAACTCGGAAAAATAGTTCCCCACAATTTCAAGTCTCTAAATCTAAAAAATGAACATTCACCAAGTCAAAAAGAAGACATCTTCAACATTTCACGCAAATGCGGGCTGTGTGAGTGGCGGTAGGTCTTGTTAATAATCCCAGGAATTTGGTTTTATAATAATAATAGATTACGGAAACTGGAAAGCCTATTTACCTTTTAAAGATTCCCCGCCCCAAAAGAAAAACTCTATCATAGGCTCATTGCGGATAACGGCCATTTTAGTTGTCAAGACCGACGCATAACCATGGCGATGGTAGCACTGATTTTGATTCCTTAGCTGATTTGCACTGCGAGCACTTCAGGCGTAGCGAACCAATCGGCGGCGAGCTAAAAAAAAGTCCACTACAGTAAACAATGACACGTGTGTTCACGTACATGGGAGACGTTCGGTCAATTCTTTCACATCCTTTCCCTGTTTACACGGATAGTAGGGAATCTGACCAGCTTGGATCCATCCTTTCTACTCCTGTCATAACTGCAATGCAACCAGCAGGCATTTTAACCGCTTAGATATATCTTGAAGTTACACTCGTCAGCTGATCCACCCGCCATTTTAGGTGTAAGAAGTACAAAACAAAACACTATGTGGCGTCATTAGCAATGGGCCTATATGGATGCTCTCCCGCGAAACACAGAATATCGAGACTGGCCATTCCTTCTTTCACTATTATGTCCACAAATTGCGCTAGTATAAACACGGTAAGCACTACTCACAGAGCTACCGTGGTTGTGTGCATGACCTTGGTGTAAATTCTCCCGTTTTGCACCATGGTGCAGTCTTAGTAGTGCATATGGCCACCTTGGTGTGCATTCAAACTCAGTCGGTATGCATGAACTAAAGTTACACCTTTCTGTATCTTCTCATCAATTGCGGCCTACCAATGTGACAAAAACTGAGACTGCGCATGCACTGAATTTGTATCGGCCAATCAATGCCACGAGAAAACAACGCCGATCAAAACAAAACTAAGAGATCGGGGTTGAATAGAAATTCATTTTTTTTCCTCGGCCTGTAAAGTCATGGGTTGTAATAAAATATTAGTTACCTCCTTTCTTTCTTTCTAGCGGATGCCTCTTTTCCAAGCTTGTTACTCACTGCGTAACTGATTTAGTCATCTTCGGATAAAGTGTAAAGTTACGAACCCCTTACAAGTCGGTGTAGGCCTACGCAAAGTTCATGCATACCGCGCCCACCGGATAGAGTTTTGCACCATCTGGTGCGTCCTACACCACCGTGTAACCAGTTCTGCACAGTTCATGCATACGGCCACTGGTCTTTTTCGTTCAATTGTAAAGGAGTATGGTGCGAAATTCTGCATTGTTGACATGTATGATACTTGCGCAAGACAATGGGCCGAATTTGGCGAATTGATTCGTATTGGTATACTGTGCCACGCGTCTCCCTATAAGAATCCAACGAACTTATCCTGTTGCATAAAACAGCTAAAACTGTGGCCAATGACGGTTCTAAAATTTAGCATTTTTCGTGGTTGGACAACCCCGGTTGTATGGTGACTCTCAATGGGTTTGAAAAGCAACAGGGAGATAAGGGAAAGAGGACAACATAATAACAAGTACTAAGCTTACATATCAGCCATTGGGTTCAAGGGAACCATATTCTCGTACCCGCTCGTGTGTTTTATGAGTGAACGTTTTTAGCGCTGCAGTAAAATTGCATTCGTTTTGTCTCGTGTTGTTCTTCTTTTTTCAGTCCTGGATCCAAATGTCTCAAACGTCGAAGGCTTCATTCTCAAATAAGATGGACATTTCTCCTCATCTCCCAAAACTCTCTCTCTCTCTCTCTCTCTCTCTCTCTCTCTCTCTCTCTCTCTCTCTCTCTCTCTCTCTCTCTCTCTCTCTTCTCTCTCTCTCTCTCTCTCTCTCTCTCTTTCTCTCTCTCTCTCTCTCTCTCTCTCTTTCTCTCTCTCTCTCTCTCTCTCTCTCTCTTCTCTCTCTCTCTCTCTCTCTCTCTCTCTCTCTCTCTCTCTTTCTCTCTCTCTCTCTCTCTCTCTCTCTCTCTCTCTTCTCTCTCTCTCTCTCTCTCTCTCTCTCTCTCTCTCTCTCTCTCTCTCTCTCTCTCTCTCTCTTTAAAAATAAATACTTTGTACTCAATATCGACGTCGTCTCTTTTATTTGCATGTAATCCAGTACAACATCCTGAGCTTGGTTGCTGAGTCCATGGCTGATGGAATAATAATGTCAAATAGAAACCTACACATGAAAGAAAACAAACGAATTCAAACTGTGTCAATCATTCGCTTTCATGACCTCCAAGATTCTCCTGAAAAAAAAAACGAATGAAAGAAAGCGTACTAACTCTGTTCACACTTCTAGTACAAACGTATAACCCAGACCGAAAGATAGCGTACATTCCATTCTCTAAACGGGTGTTTCGTAGTGAATTTGACCCAAATCTGGACATACGGCCTCTTACTGTGACGCGGCAGCGTTGCTATGCGCCTCATGACCCAAATCTGGACATACGGCCTCTTACTGTGACGCGGCAGCGTTGCTATGCGCCTCATAGGATGAAACAGAAACGCAACCCAATTTCGTGGTTGCCCAGCTGATACTGGTACATACATAGATTTAGATTAGCGAAGAAAGGAAAATTACGTGATGGAATAGATAAGCCTCCTGTAAGTTCACATCAGTGTATTTCTTTAGATCAGTGTTTCTCAAGGCGGGATGCACCGGCGGGGCAATATTTTGGTGAGCCATGGGACTTTAGAATGGGGTATAGTGATTGTTCCCGGAAACCTTTATTTCATAATGTATTTTGACTTATTAACTGTAGAGATAAATTATTGTTTGTTAATGAAATACAGTTTCAATTGAAACTACTTTGAATATAATACATACTGAATGTATTTAAATTTTCAAAAAAAATCTTTTTAAATAAACTACAAGTGTAGCCGCCCAACAAAATGAGGCATATTTCGGCACTACATAGGGTCAATTTTATCGATTTTGCATTTTCAGTGTTTTTGAAAAGTTTGACCTCTTTAGTATTCCTTTTCCAAATGACAATCCTATTAGAGAAGAGTAAACGCCTCAAAACTGATTTTGAATTGAGTCACCATCAATAATTTTGACTAGAAACTGAAAATTGAAATGCCCTTTTCTCAAAACTGTGGTTGTGTCACTTCCTGTCTTTGAGAGACCATGTTTTTTTTGCTAATTAAATTACAGACCAAATGAAAGGACCTTCGATGACCTATTTTGTGATACCAATATCTCTACACCACCAAAATGCATTAAGTGCCTCATTTTGTCCGTGGACCTACAAATAATATTCTAAGTTGGTCAGATTAAGGTGGAGTCCACGATTCTTTTTTTTTTTTTTATTGAAGTGGGGCGTGGGGCAAAAGAGGTTGAGAAACGCTGCTCTAGGTACACAGAGGTAGGCCTATTTAAATTAATAATAGTCACACGTTTTTCTGGGTTTCAAAGTGGACGGTATTATTTTTGAAGGGAGAAAAGACGATGACAATCATTGTGTGTATTTGTGTTTGTGTGTATGTGCGTGTGTGAGAGAGAGAGAGAGAGAGAGAGAGAGAGAGAGAGAGAGAGAGAGGGGGGGGGTGGGTGGCGAGAGAGAGTTGTCAGCTCATCAAACTGAGATTTGATAGCACAGTGAAGTTTACGGAAATGGTGAAGTCAGTGAAACTGCTAGTATCAGTATTAGGTTTAGCAGTTTTCCATGACTGGATGGCCATTTTAATTCGGAAAACTGTCCAAGACAGAACGAGACAGAATAAAGTGTGTATGATGTAAGTGGACAGACAGACAGACAGACAGACAGACAGATAGATAGATAGATAGATAGATAGATAGATAGATAGATAGATAGATAGATAGATAGATAGATAGATAGATAGATAGATAGATAGATAGATAGATAGATAGATAGATAGATAGATAGATAGATAGAATTCTCTGAACATTTAAAATCATTGCAGTATAATTATGTTTACAGATACTACACGTCAATTACTCAGACATACAGAATAAGGATGGATGTCTATGACGCTTTATTAGATTAATGAATGTTTTTTGTTGTTGTTGTTGTTTTTTTTTAAAGGAACAGAAAAATAGAGAGTATCCACTAAGTACGCGCTCGTACCGTTGCTCCATTGTGGTGACGGCGTCGCAAGATGAAGGTCAGTACCGCAATAATGGCCCTGGAGTCGGAATTGGGCTAAGCCCTACCTGGCGGGGTCTTTGCAGAAGCTGGTGAATGCCCGGAGTCAGTGTCTCCACCGTCACTCTGGTAGATTGACGACAGTCCCCAAAGTTTTGAGTCATTCAGAGAACAGAAAGTAGCACACGATGGAGATAATGCGAACTGTTGATTACATTTGGAAAATGCTTATATATTAAACTTTGACCAATCACACCCTAGCTTCAGGACATCTACCCTTCATTTAAAACAAGCAATTAATTGTTGTCACAGACGACTTTGGACATCATTCGGGTATTTTCCATAATGTTGTATGTGCAGTCTCCCTCTTCGAGAAAATGAGGATTGAAAGTTAGAAGACTTGTGTAAAATCAGGGTTTTGTTAAGTACGCTTCAAAATCGAAACTTGCATAAAAATGCCCACGAAAAATACACCCCTTACACCCAATAAAATTAGGAGTGAGAGAACCACTTTCGTGACAAACCTCAAAATCGGCAAAATGTCACATACAACAACGTGGGAAATACCCCTCGATTTATTGAAAATAGTTTTAAAACAAACATATTTCAGACTCCATAGTTCATATTCCGATTAGTACCTCACTGGGCCGTTGAGGCCCAGATTCCAAAATAGAAAAAAACTTCTAAAAACTATCGTTTTGTATCACTTGTTGGGTGTCTCAGATCTAGTTTTAAATGTTATATCGGTGCTCGGGGTCTGACAGATCCATGGAACTGGAAAGGGTACAATATTAAGAAATAACCCCAAAAAGATAAAAATCAACATTATTACAGGGAGACAAGCAAAATAAATCTTACTGCAGACAAATTGTGTGCATTACTCCTCCTAGGACTGTTGATATTTTACACCATTTATTGACCCAGCCCACACCGCAATGATTGGCTGTTTTTGTGTTATTGTTGTTGATCTGAGTTTAATTTAAAATGTGCTACAAGTAAGTACGTCCCCAAGTTCTTTTTTGCGCTAAGGTTACGTATTTTAAAGCCTCTTGTGACTCCAGAGCTAGAGAGATGTTCTCAAAATGCTCCTGTCAACAGCCTTAATTAATAACGATTAATTATTCTTTCATGTTTTCTTTACTGTTTCCTCGTTTTTTTTTTTTTGTTTTTTTTGAAAGGATAAGGTGGCAGGATTAGGGATTCGATAAGAGTTAGGGTTGAGGATAAAGACAAGGTTAGGGATAGGTACGTATACGTATGCGCCACTAGAGCAAAACGCCTGGGGTGCGTACGTACTTGTAACAACATCCTAATTTTTCAGTGCGCAACTTCTGACTCCCTGATTTCCGTTCATTGCGAGTTTACATTGATGAGTGGTAAAATAATCCACTTCCGGACAAATCCACCGACACCTGGCTCCGTTCTGATTTAATTTTTTGTTACTCTATTTCCACGCCATGAGATAAATGGATATTGAATGGAGATGCGACATTAAGAGATTTATGGTTGAGGATAAGGACGGGTTAGGGATTGCACGCATACGGATGCGCCCCTAGCTCAAAACCCCTCCGGTACGTACGTACCTGTAACAACAGCCTTTAACATGGCAAAGCAGTGTCCGATAAAGATATTAATTTTTTTATTTTTGTTGCTTACCCATTCGAAAGAGAAACCAAGACTTAAAGATTGAACGTGTTGTGTCCAATGAACCAAGAGGGAACTGTAGTTTATTCTGACCTGACTCATTCCCTCGAAGTTGGGGTACCGGTATCTGAAAATTCAGGTCTCTCTGCTTTGGGGACACATATGTTAAAGGCCCCTATGATGCAAAAGAAACGATGGATGTGATTCCAGGGTGTTGGTTGGCTGACCTCCTCCTGTCTCGAGGGACAATGGATTGTGTGTGCCTGTGACGTGTCAGTTCAGGTCGCTGCAGCCCCGGGGGGACACTGGAGAAACTTTTCAATGAGTGAATTTTGGATGTTGCCCTATTGTTGCTGGTTGCGAAGGAGCCCCCATAAAAGTTCAAGTTTCAGGGTCCCCCAAAAATGTAGATTCACCACTGGTTACAGTTGCTGTACTCGGGTGTCTTCGTGTCCTGGCTGTAATTCCAGGATTGCTCTGATTATTGAAACAACCAAAGATTACGTTAGAATCTATTAAAGTCGACCCCCCCACCCCCCCCCCAGAGGCCCACGTGGCTGGTGTTCAGTAGCATTATTGCATCGCACCGTGGTTTATGTCACACACTACTTCCTGTTGTGCCCTGATTACACTGTAGGTACAAAGTACTTTTTTTTTTTTTTATACATCTCAAGGTTACACCAAATATAACTTTTAAATTTGACTTATCACTGGTTTTCCTTACGCCGACTTCTATTATAGGCGCTGTCTTTTAACTTGGTAACAATAAAGGAAATTGTGAGTGGATCTGGCGAAGTCGGGCTTAAGGTGAAAGACGAAATTCCTGAGTAATCCTTACCAAAGAGAGGAAAAACTTTCTATGGAAATTGAGATTTGCTTCTTATTTCCACTATGCTATTTGAAGACTGGCGGTCCACTGGGTCAGATCTGATTTTTGTATGTTTTGATTCAGTGTGTGAGGTCTTTTTTTCTCCCCAGCTCCCGAACTAATGAGACAGATTTCTTTCAGACTCGCTAGTGCCCAAAGCCCTTAACACTAAAACCGTGACAAAACAGGCCGTGAGCAACTCTCTTTCTATCTCTCTCTCTCTCTCTCTCTCTCTCTTTCTCTCTCTCTCTCTCCCTCTCTCTCTCTCTCCCTCTCTCTCTCCCTCTCTCTCTCCGTCTTTCTATCTTTCTTTCTTTTTAGGTTTCTTTTTTTTTTTCCGTTTGCATTGTCTTCAAGACGCCACATTTTCAGAAACTTTTTCCCACTTCAGATGGTTACTGTCTGTCATGACGGTCTTTTGTGTGTTTTAAAAACAAGTAGCGTGCTGAGAGAGGGTGTTTATTGACAAGGAAGACAACTCTAATTAACTTAGCAATGTGAGTTTGGAAGAATGAATTGCTTCCCTTCCTCAACGTTCGCAGGTCAAAATCATAGTACTGTATAATAGACTGCTTTTTCCTCTTTTTCTTCTCAGAGATTCACGATAACAAGTGCTGTGTACATTTTTCGTGACTCAAAAGCAGAACCTTTGACTATCTGATTTCAGATTTTTCAGATTTTTACTATTAAATATAAAAAATTAGTTTTCTTTGAAACAATAAGTTTTTCGTGGGTTTTTATAATGAGTTTATTTATCAAACTAGCCAGAGAGCACTGCAGTGAACACTTGGATAGTGCTGTATAACAGCATAGAGTACAATACATTTGGTTAAAAACAACAAAATAGATATTGTGTAAATCTAGTATTATCACTGACATAAAGACACACACAAATATAATGTGTGCCCCTATTCAAATCCATTCATATAATATGTCATAAAATGCATATAACAAAATACAATATATCATACAGAAAGAAACCCATATAATACAATGCAATTATTAAACAGAAGGAGACAGATACATGACAGACCAAAGGCTGTATTCCATATTTGTCAGGTTTTTACATGAAGAGTTGACCTTATCCCGAAAGCAAGGACAGATTGTATTGTAATTAGTGGCTTGTCAACAACAACAACAAAAAAAACCTATTGATATTTGTTCAAAAGAAACCTAACGATATGTCAGTCAGCTATAAATAGACAAAATATAATAGTTTATAAAAAATAAAAAGAAACAGAAAATCTGTGGGGTAGTAGAAAGGTTTGAAGCAAAGTCAAAATATGGCAAAAAGAAAACGTCGTATGTAGCAAAATCTCGAGTAAGAAATAATACAGAAACGGCGCAATCAAACGCAAAGTTTGGGACCCGTGGACGTTAAGTACCCTCATTTGTTACCTACACGTTTTCAATTTTTGTTTCTTGGTTGTTTTTTTTTTATTATCTTTAAGTTTCTATCCTATCCCATCTTTTTTTTTCCTTACGGAGGTTAATTTATGGAAGGTTTGATTTTGTCTTTCTTTTTCTTTTGTGTTGGACTGTGTCGTTTCTGTATTATTTCTCACGCTATATACAACTTTTCTCTTTTTGCCACATTTTGACTCATCAATAAAAATGGGCAATCTACAACTTCAATCATACAATGTTGAAATAAACAGATGAAGAGAGTAGTCTGAAGCTACAATGTTATGAACATTATTTTGTTTAAGAGACAAAATATTATTGGTCCTTTTGACAGCCACTTGTTCACACAAAGTCATCATACAAATTCCTTTGTTTGAGGAGAGTCTTGAAAGGGGTCTTGAAACAATATTATTATATACCTAATTATTGTCACAGGACGCTAACTATTTTCTATCCCTTATGGTGTGGTCACTTAGTAATACATGTATAACTTCTAACGGCATGCTGGTGGGGGCTTCTGCAGGGTTTCCTTCTGTCTTTTCATTCTGCTCTATTCTGTCTATCGTCCTGTTTCCTAGCATAATGTGACCGTTATCACACGGACATGCTTTCTCCAAACTCAAACTCAGAACTTAAACTCTAAAAAGCCCCTTTCCAGTACCACCCCCGGATTTTCAGCTTACTCTTTGAATTGCCGTGAAATTTCCTTGACATTCATTTCAGTCCTGACATTTTACTTCCATCTGCCAACGGGCTGATCTTCTTCTCTGACATTTCTTTGTGATCTTCATTGTCAACCTTGACGCTGATTTCAATATGGAAGGCCTTCATGCTATCTCCCAAATATGCACCTTTTGTCTCCTTCACCAGCAAGACCAGTAATAGACTGATGAAGTAAATGCTGCACATGTAGATGTAAGAAAACACAAAAATGTCGTCCTGCAGAGAGAGAAATTAAGACTGTTTAGTACAGATTTATCAGTTGTAATTTTCTAAAAAAAACAAAAAAACAGGATGGTCTTTAAAAAAAAATTTATAGAGACACTTTGAATATTAATTAAAGCAATACCAATCAAGAAACATCCAAGATTTACAACTCAAATTAAACAGAAGTGTGTAATTATTTGACTTATCGCATGTGTTCAAACTGATGGCAGTTCTAGTTCAAATACTGATGATAACACAATTCAGTAGAGGTGTAAAGGACAGTAAGCAGTTCTTGTTTGTGTACCATTTTTGAGACATCATGCACGTAAACTCAAGAAACTCATGGATAAATGTTACATCTTCCCGCTTTTTGAATTCAGAGTAAGAAGTTAACACACACCCGCACACACACATGCAAACACACACACACGCACATAATAGGCTTACACACAGTTGTGGGCTGGAGTGACACAACCTTAATCATGCAAAACTGAAGCTGCATCTTAATATTCTATTTTTTAGTGCGTACAAGATAAGTACGTTTTTTCATACACGGTTTTACTTATATAGTACAGATACACATTTGTACAGAGGTGCTCTGACTCTGATGTTATGGCCCATGGTCAACGGGCCTTCCAGTAAGTAGGTATGCTCGAGGGTACTTTGTTTTAGTATGTAGAAGAGGTATAACAAATGCACACTTTGACACTTGTTTCACGGTTCCTATTTAATCTAAATCTTTTGACGTCGAATTTCTCAGCTGCACAAAATATAGTGACGCTGGAAGACACAACAACTTAACTAAGGTCACTACTTCTGTAAGTTTTGGAAAAAGCAGTCTGTGTCGAGAAGGTTAAAATGTAAGTGTAGCAAAATTTTTATGTAAAGCATCCGAATAAAGGAAATAATAGATATAATTACCAGATTGACAGCAAATGGAGCCACGATACCCCCTACTCTGGCAGCTGTGTTGGCGAAACCATAGCCTAAACTCCTAGAGAAAGCAAGGAGAAGATAAACATTTATCATACAGGTAGTCTGTACAGTATACTGACACCTGTCCACCTACCATCAGTCTATCTGTCGGTCTGTCTAACCATCCATACATGAATCATCTATCTATCCTTCCATCCATCCATCCGTCCACCCAACTATCCATCAATCCGTCTCTCCATCAATCCATCCTTCTAGTTCTGTCTATCCATCCATCCATCCTTCTGTCCATCGTTTCATCAATCCATCCATCAGTACCGTCTGTCAGTCCATCCATCTACACATTCATCCATCCTTCTAACCATCCATCCATCCATCCATCCATCCGTCTGTCCGTCCATCCATCCATCCACCCACCCATCAATCCATCCGTCCGTTCATCCGGCTTTCCATCCATCCATCCATCCATCCATCCATCCATCCATCCAGTCTTGACTTAGTGCACTACTAGTTTTACTGGATCGCTGATGACAACTTAGGTGACCCACTTTCGGCACTAACCTGGTCACTGTCGGGTAGACTTCCACTACCCAGATCTGTGACGTCACCCACGCTCCGCGGGAAGCCATTCGTGACGTCAGACTAAACACGTTGATCAGTATCTCTTTGTAGCCTTCTGTCACTGTATTAATTTGGAAATATGAATTAAGTTCAAAAACAGTACGAAATACGGAATGCCAAAATGGGTAACTCATAACACTGTATGTACGCTCCGAGGAGGACGGGAAGTGGGGGTGGCGGGGACGGGGAGGGGGTGCTGGGGTCCGATTGGGGGACGTCTACAGCGTACGAAAAGCATATTTGGGGAGGGGTGGCCTGGGGAGTGTATGTCCGTGTTTCAGTTGTGGTAATAAATTCAAAAAGTTTGGTTCTGCTTACTTTTTTTTTTTCAGCAAATTAAGTTATAAGATATAAAAATGACATAGTTATAAAAATCCCGTTTGAAATGAAACAGTCAAATAGTTCCAGCAAATTTGGCATGTAAAGGTTTCACAAACATTAAGGCTTTGTCAGGGACATTCAACATTGCTGATGTCCGTACACTTGGACAGGGGGTTGGGGTGAGGGGGTGAGGCCAGGTGTGTGAAAAGCATTCATGGGAGGAGGTGGGTCAAAGACTTGTCAAAAGCGGGCGTACGCATTTTCTGGATGGCCCTTAATAATAATAACAACATAAGCAGTAGCAACACTTACAATAACAATAAATGTTGGAACTGGAACCAAAGATCAGAGTATATGGCCAAACAGAAATTGTTTTTTTACCTTCTATGCGGACCAACAGGCAAGCTAAGGCTGCGATGGTGCCAATAGCTAGGAACAGAACTGAACTCCAACGCCGACCAATTCTGGAAAACAGGTGCCATAATTATACTTAGACCAAATTGTCACTGTTCCCTAAAACTGTGGTAATTGGTTTTAACTGCTTTTTAGGAGAAGCAAAAAACGGTTCTAGTAACTATGACTTTTTGAAGTTTGTTATTTGATTATTTTTCGGCTTAGGAGTCTAGAACCAAGGTCATTCGATGCGGCTTTTAATGTAGTTGAACATATACAAAAATCGATTTTTCCAATTTATGATTACTACAGTCTAAGGGAACAGCTACGTAAATAATAATATGTCTGTAACTGTGTGCACGCAACACACAACTTCTGTTGGGGTATCAACTTTCATGTCGGATCTCAATCTTTTTTTTCTCCCACGCTCCACTTTAATTTTCAACAACAACAAAAAACAACGTACGCACCACCATGATCGGACAAGGTTAGTTAGTGTAGAGGTTGTCATTAAAACTTTATGTCATAAACAAATTAATATACGGTTATCTATACAGTTAAGTTAAAATACCCTACGAAATTAAGATCTGTATGGAAAATCCCTCCGCCACATTCTGAAGTCCCACGCTCCACCAAAATATTGCCACGCCCCACTCTGAGAAACACTTTTAAAGGATTTGATAAAGTGCCTGATGGCACATATCTTTTTACCTTTTAAAAATTTTTACCAGGACAACCGTGTCGGCACTAAAGTGTTTCCCTTTTGAAAGATTTATTTCACTTACCTGGCCTATGATTTTCATGAATCAGTACGTGGGTTCTCTGAAACTGAACATAGGCTTATATGATCTTTGGTTTGCCAACAAAGGTTCCTCTAGTTTCAAATTAATCCTGGAAAAAAGATCCTGTACCGTTTTGCTCTCACCAGTTTTCATAATTTACCCGCGATTTTTTCGGCCAGTCTTTTTCACTTTATGAGGGGGTTTATCGCAATAAGCCAGGAAAGTGCACACCCAAGAAATAATGGCAGAAGCTGACTGTGTCTGACTGGGTTTGGTATGTTAGAGCCTTCCCGGATTTATTAAGAAAATGTAAGAAATTATGGTTTTCACATCTTGTCTGTCAAGCAGCTAACTGTGCCGTTCCGGCCTTACCATGATACCCATAACAGTTGTTGCCATTCCGAGTGAAACTGGTAAATAACAGAATAAGACATATTTATCTAAGTGAACACACTTTTACCCTCCACAATTCGCCTAAGCAAGGCACTATAGTTGATGTGTGCCATAATATTTTACTAAGATTCCATGCCACGTGACTTCATGTAATCAGCGTTTTTTTTTTTTTTTTAAATGTCTACGTAATGATGCTGTTAAACGCCCTGCGAAAGTGAATTTCACTCACGAGATTATACTTATCTTATATTTTATATCTAAAATATCCTTGGCAACGAACGGGATTGTACTCAGAAAAGACAAACAAATAAAATGAAAACAATAGCAAGAAACAAAAACAAAACAAAGCTAAACAAAACAAAACAATAAACAAAACGGGAATATATAAAACTGGGTGTCCTACCCGTTGGCTATCCAGAAAGTGATAACATATATGGGAATATCCAGCATGTTCATGGTGAAAATGTTGAGGTAAACGTTGATCGAAAAACTGGATGCACTGAATGATATGCCGTAATATACTGTGGAGAAAGTTGCCCTGAGGATTAATGGCATCAAAGACGTCAATAGAGTGCAGACAGAGTTTTCAAATTATTCTTTGATATTATGACGAAAGGACTTACTGATTAGCGAAACTAATATCTCTCCATCTATCTATCTATCTATCTATCTATCTATCTATCTATCTATCTATCTATCTATCTATCTATCTATCTATCTATCTATCTGTCTGTCTGTCTGTCTGTCTGTCTGTCTGTCTGTCTGTCTGTCTGTCTGTCTGTCTGTCTGTCTGTCTGTCTGTCTATCTGTCTGTCTGTCTGTCTGTCTGTCTGTCTATCATCTATCTATCTATCTATCTATCTATCTATCTATCTATCTATCTATCTATCTATCTATCTATCTATCTATCTATCTATCTATCTATCTATCTATCTATCTATCTATCAATCTATCTATCTATCTATCCATCTGTCTGCCTGTCTATCCGTCAACCTGCTTGCGTGCCTGGCTGTCTCTGTATCTATCTGTTTAACGCTCACCAATGGAAGCCAAAGATCAGTGTAGTTTTAATCAAAGTTTTCCCCCTGAAGATATCAACGTAAGTATACTTGTGAGATTCTGAACGGGATTCCTCTTCCTCTTTAGCAATTTCCTGAAAGTAACACATTATGTATACGTCATTATCATATTAATCGTTATTTTCTCAAATGTCTTAAAAAATTTTCAAAACTATGTAATGTGAGACCACGGGATAAAAGAGCGTGACAATAGCTAGATAGATAGATAGATAGATAGATAGATAGATAGATAGATAGATAGATAGATAGATAGATAGATAGATAGATAGATAGATAGATAGATAGATAGATAGGTAGATAGATAGATAGATAGATAGATAGATAGATAGATAGATGCTTCTGAATCGCCCAGTATTAAACGGAAAGGACTTTAAGAAAAACTTAAATGACTCTGAAAATTAAATATCAACAGTAGGCAAATACATGTTTCTTTATCAAACATCTATTACTAATCTATCCTACCATCCATCCTACCGTCCACTCTTCCATCAATTCGTGCGTCTGTGGTTCCTCCATCCATCTACCCACTCATTGAAAGGAGCGGTCATTTTTTTGTTTTGTTTCAATGAATGATATATATGTCTGGTTCTTAAAAAGCACATTTTCCCTACATCACAGCCACACAACCGGCATACCAACTCTGGACAGAATAAGCGGTCTACAGGGTTGTACCTCTATGGTCTGCCGTGCGTATGAGGGCACTGGCCGGCCGTTCATCCTAGCCATTTGTTCAATGACAGCATAGGCCTCTTTCCTTCTCCCCTGAACGGTCAACCAACGCACACTCTCAGGCATATAACTGTGGAATACATGATTGTGTCATTTTCTTTACTAGCCCACCCGTGCAATATAAATTTTGCAAAGTTCAAATCCAATCGAAGTTTGGGATGTATCTAGCCTAAATTTAAATCACATTCCAGATCTAGAAATCTAGATGTAGATTACTTGGACTCTAAGAAGAACAAGATGAAGAATGATGAAGATCGCCAATGGATCTAATCACAGTTAAAAGGGAAACAACAATGGTCGTCTGTTCTACTAACGATCGGAAGAAAAAAAACTGTCAATAGTCACATAACAATGAAATAGAAACAAACAATGGTAGTCCAATTGAAAGAAGAAGATTTGCCGATCACTTCAATGAAAGAAACAACTAGTTGGGTATGACTGAAACTCGCGCACATGGCAATTATGGTCTGATCCAGATTTAGCCTACATGCGCGTGGAGAAAATGTAGGAACACTTATTTCTATTTAACTCAGTAGTAACTCAAACACGAAAGTATTAAAAACATTGCAAATTTCAAGACCTTTTTACATAATTTAATATGTCTTCGTACACTTTTTATGCCTTTCTATGCGTAGTATGATATTTTGTACAATTTGAGGCTCTCTGGTTAAAAATCCTTCCATGATTACAGTGGAGGCCTCCTTTTTGTGATTGTGGCCGTGTGGGGAAAGTTTCCATTTCTCTGCAGTCTGTCGGCTGTTATCTGTCTTTGTCTTCTTGTCAACACTATTGTTATTATCTTTCTTATGTATTTAATGTTCAGTAATATTTAATATCCGGGCAGTGAACTGACTTACAAAAATCCCAAGAGGCCAGGAACTGTTACGACCGCAGTCGCAAAGTGAAGATGAGCCCAGTCCTTTATGACATAGGCGGCGCCAGCGAAAAGTGAAACACACACGGACCAGAAAGGGAGAACGGGAACAATCATGCGCCACTTGATGGGCATGAACTCTGTCATGTATGGAACGGAAATAACGAGAACTGCACCTGTTGGAAGATCAAAAATAATGATTACTTCCCATGAAAAATTCTGGGTTTTTAAAATGAAGCTTAAGTCTTAGTCGTTTACTAGCTTTTCTTGTTACTTTTTGCCTTTTTCATTTGTTTCTCATTGTTTCTTGCCTTTCTTTTGCGATTCCTCCTTCTTCTTCTTTCTTAACCCTCAAAATGGCTGTTTGGGCTTTTTTAATAATGAGGAAGAACCCATGGGGTATTTAAGCTTGAAAAAAAGAAGGGGGGTGGGGGAGGGGGGGGGGATAGCTATGGTAAAAAAAAATGGTTTGGTTATATTATATATTTTTTTTTTTTCACAAAATTAAGATATCGGATTATTTAGAAATCACATTTCTCATGAAAAAGTCAACCAGTAGTCTGTGCAAAAACCCACTAAAGTGTTCAAGTATCAAGGGCTTACCATCGACATTCACCATTCTGATGGCTGTGCTCTCGTACAAGGGGAGAGGGAATGGAAAACGTTGAGGATATATCCATGAAATTCGTATAAGGAACTTTTAATTGAAGACAGTAAATCAAATGCATCTCAGAATTCAAGGCAGATTTTGAGCTTAACCCCACGACGGCAAGATAACGGCCACTTTGCGCATTTTGTGTTTTCTTTCGTTATCTTCTTTTGGGTCAGTTTATAGCGTTCAGTCTCGACTCTTATAGAAATAAAATCAAATGAAAGTTAAATTAAAAATCAGATGACATGCTGCAAGGCTGGGCTTTGCGGTGATGAGTAAGGGAAATAAATGGCTAATTGCCATAGGCTGCAGATTGTTGTATGCAACAAAAAACAATAAGATGGACACGTTACAGGGCTGGACTTTGTGGTGGTGAGTAGAGCAGATAAATGACAAATTGTCATAGCCTGGAGCTTGTTGTTTACAACAAAGAAGGTAAGAACAGAATGATACTATTTGGATTTTTGGGGGGAAAATAATGATTTCTCTTTGTTGGGGAACCGTACATACAGACTGGAAACAGCAAGTACGAACATTAACTTCCACCAGAAGCGAGTAGTACTTACGTGAGTTCGATTAAAACGCCGTTCTCATCTGCACAGACTTCAAGTCATTAGATATTGCAAATAAATATCACAAGGTGGTATACGTTCTATTCTAGTATCTCTTCAGTCTCGGCGTGATTTTGTGGAGTGGTGAAGTTGGAGCATAATGCTATTACATATTTTTTTTTTAAAAAGATCTAGTTACCATTTCACACCCTGAGTATGCCACACACTATACCACTGGATGCATGAAAGAATAAAAGAGAAAACACACACCAAATACCAGTGGGACTTACCAATGAACATCCCAATAAAAAATCGCATAACAGCGAACATAAGCCAGGACACAGAAAATCCCGCAATAACACAGGCTACTGCGTGTCCGAGCAAAGCTGCGTAGAGCGTTTTCTTTCTCCCGAAGTAGTCACCGCATTGGCCAGCAAAGGCAGCACCAGCCAAAACTCCGCCCATTTGTACTGACGTCAGAGTAGCTTTAATCCACTTCAAGTCACAGATGAGATCCCACTGGATTAGTAGATGGATGGAAGTGTGAGTGGGTGTTTGGATGGGTGGTTGTATGGTTACATGGCCGAGTGAATACAGGATGGATGAGTGGTTGGGTAGTTGGATGGGTGGTTGGATGAGTATATGGATGCCCGAGTGAATGGGTGGGTATTTGGATGGGTGGGTATGTGTTTTGATGGCTGAGTGAATAGATGATAGATAAGCAGTCAGGTAGTTGGATAAATGGATGAATGAATGAAAGAATGAATGGATGGATGGATAATGAATGCCCTAGTGAATACAGGATTGATGAGTAATTTGGTTGGTGTTTAAGCAATTGGATGACTGCATTTGTGGATTAGTGGGTGGTTGGGTAGTTGGATTATGGATGGATCGGTGGATAGATATAGGCAGATACAGGAATGAATGATTGGAGAGGAGGAACGAAGGAACGGAAACAAGAAGGAAAGATGGATGGACATTTTCACAGAAAGATTGAATTCATGTATATAAATTGGTGTACAGATATTTGCGACAAAAACATGAAAGAAGGGAATGATAATATTGTCAGGCTTGGACAAACTGGGTCAATGTGATAGATATATTATTACCCAGTAGCCAGGAAATGGAGATACCAGCATCAGAAAGGACTTAAATATTTGGCATCTTTTTTCTATTATCTGCAACATTTCACTTCGCCAAAACAGTGGTTCTCTGAGTCTCATACCACATTCCTTACTTTGCTATCCAAGGTTTCCTCAGTTCCTCCCCTATTTTGAATTGCCGTCTAAAGGGGGCTCGACACGCACAAGTAAACTGGACAGGTACGCTTGATCAAGCATGGTTATCAGTTAAACTTGATCGCGTGAGGAGAAATCGAAAACTTGTCAAGCCAGTTTGACAGGCAAACCTGATTGTTTAGGGGGCAAATCGATCACTTGTCATGCCAATTTATCAAGTCCGCTTGACCCAGTCCGCTTGTGAGTGTAATGGCCTCCTAATAATCTTTTTACCATTATAGTTTTACAATGGCAAACACTTTTATGGGAACTGTCAATACGTGATCTCCCGTATAATTGTTTAGACTGGTGTTCCATTTTAACAGTGTCCACGGCACATTCTTTCCCAGTTTGGACTTCCTCATTTGACTAAAATTCCACCCAATTCCACCCTTGGGAGCCAGGTTGCGATCTTAGTTCTTGTTTATGCCAACTCCACTTTGTGCACATCTGACGTTAAACGTTTGCGGCTTTGGAATAAATCGGAATTATGAAACAGTTTTATAATGCCAGAATACATTTTAACCTTGTCAAAGTGTGCATTTGTTATACCTCTGCTGCATACTAAAAGATCCCCAATTTTGTCCAGAGAATGGAGATAGAACAAACAAGAACTAAGGTCGCCTAGTGCCTTCCATTTGAGAATCGCGACGTTAAATTAATTTTTGGTGATGACCCCGGTCTAAATTTAATACAGATAGTGTCTGAAAATTAACCCGAATTCCATAAGAAATACCTCTGTGATTACGGTTCTGGCACTGCCGTGAAAGTTATATTCCTTGCACTTTATTCCATTTACAGAGCAAACATTCAAACTGTTATTGGCGTACTCTGATTGGTTGACCCAGTTCGAGTGGTGGCCAACCGTGGTTTCTGATTGGTTGCTACCAGTGTTAGTCACGCAATTATAGTCAGGAATCAGTCCACCAAAGGCCATGTGCATCATACTCCATCCAAGCTAATGAAGTGAAAAGAAAGTTACTGTTATCTCAAAATGGGTTTCATGTCTATATGACTAGTTTTTGGTTCTTTTTATTTGTTCTTTTCTTAAAACGCCTTGGTTGGTGAAATACCTTGAGTGGGATTATCTATCTATCTATCTATCTATCTATCTATCTATCTATCTATCTATCTATCTATCTATCTATCTATCTATCTATCTATCTATCTATCTATCTATCTATCTATCTATCTATCAGTCTATCTATCTATCTATCTATCTATCTATCTATCTATCTATCTATCTATCTATCTATCTATCTATCTATCTATCTATCTATCTATCTATCTATCTATCAGTCTATCTATCTATCAGTCTATCTATCTGTCTATCTATCTATCTATCTATCTATCTATCTATCTATCTATCTATCTATCTATCTATCTATCTATCTATCAGTCTATCTATCTATCTATCTATCTATCTATCTATCTATCTATCTATCTATCTATCTATCTATCTATCTATCTATCTATCTATCTATCTATCTATCTATCTATCTATCTATCTATCTATCTATCTATCTATCTTTCTCTGTGTCTGTTTGTCTATCTATCTATCTATCTATCTACCTATCTATCTATCTATCTATCTATCTATCTATCTATCCATCCATCTATCTTTCTATCTATGTATCTATCTGTCAATGCGTCTGTCTGATGTCTGTCTGTCTGCCTGTCTGTTTATCTATCTATCAATCTATCTGTAATACTTACCAAGCCTTTCATCGGGTAGACACACAGCACAACATAAACTTGAAATTTACCGAAACCACCAAGATCGTTGAAAAGTTCTTCTAGCGCCATATTGTATGGTTGAAGCAACTGGCAAGGCAATCGTATTCCAGAGCGTATTTTTTTCTTCTTTTAAAAAAAAAAATTCGTTTGATCTTCTGGCAGCAAATGATAAGATCATAAAGTTCACTGTGTCTTAAGTTCACAGATAAGTAACATATGGCTGGTTTTCAGGACCAAATGTAATAGTAGAACACAATCATATAACAATAATTTAATGCAGAGGAGATGGCTTGGTACCTAAAGCTAAGGGGCAAACAATTCAGAAGGAGTGAAGAAAGTACGAAACTGAAACGATATCACAGTTCCTAAAAAGCAACGTAGGCCTACGGTCCGTGGGAAACAATCCGGCCTCGCTGTTAACTGTTATCCAACTCGGTCAGCTCAACATGCCTGTTCTGGTTTTCTGAGGTTTTTGTTAGGAGAGCTGAATAGAGAAAATATTGAATTGCTTTCATTGTTCAGTAATACTTGTTTTTTTGTTAAGAAATCTTCTTATTTCCTCAGTAGGATTTTAAAACACTTCAAGCTTTGTAGCACTGCTATTATAAGCATGTACCGTCCCCAAGCGTTTGGCTCTAGGGACGCGTACGTATAGTACCTAACCTCAACCCCGTCCTTATCCTCAACTCTAAATCTTATCGAATCCCTGCCCCTGCCCCACCCCCCCCCCGCCCCACCCTTTCAGTAAGAGAAAAAAAAACAGGAGGAAAACAAAAAGAAAATGTGAAAGAATAATTAATTACGGCTGTTGTTGCGAGTATTCCGGACGGGTGTATTACACTTGCGAACCTACAATCTTCAAACGGCACCGCAACATTACACTTGCGAACTTTAAAATTTAAAGCGACCCACAAGGCAGCAACGGAGACGTTTCCAGGAATGATGGTGAAAGGCTGCCTATTCCTCTTTAAACAGAACTGGTGGAGGAAGATCCAGGAGTTGGGACTGTCTGGTGAATACAAATCTCAAGATTCAGAAATAGGCCAGTTCCTGAAGCTCACTTTTGGACTGCCCTTTTTTGATCACCTGGATGTTTATGAAAGCTTCGCATTTGACATCTTGTTCCAGGCCCCTATTGACGAAAGGATAGACAAGTACCTGACATACCTGGCGGGGACCTACATCTGCAGCAATTCTACATTCCCACCAACTTTGTGGGCCAGCACTGATGTCACCAGTAAGAGAACAACAAATGTGTGTGAAGCATTCCACCGAAAGCTGAATGGCCTTTTTTACACCAGTCATCCGTCTGTTTTTGAGCTGTTCGACCGCCTACAAGAAGTGCTATTTGAAAACCATTTCAAGATACTCGAGGGACGCCCAATACCACTGCGTGAAAGAAAGAAGCAGGAATGACTGGCAGCAGCAATTAGCCAATACAAGGACGGAGCCCTTGAAAAAGACAAGTTCCTGAAGAAAATATGCTTTGCATCATTGCCGAACACTGGCTTGTAAATAGCTCCAGAACAAGAAGAGTCTACCATGTAAATAGTGTACATAGTTTTATCCAGTACTGTGAACAATAAATGTTAATTAAACACAAACATTCCTAATGTGGCCTCATACCAGTATGAGACAGTCCCAAGCCTGTAAACACAGAGGGGGGAATGCATTGCGATTGAAGAAGTGGAGAGCCATCATCATCAACCATGGTATGTTTGGCTTTCATTATCTTATGCATCACGATTACAAGTACAACTCGATTACAAATCGTTAGGTTCGCACATGCAATGCTTTAATTTTTGTTGAACCACTCTAGGTTCGCAAGTGTAATGTTTAAATTTGCTCAAAATTGAATAGGTTCGCAACTGTGATGTTTTGAAAAATAAGGTTCGCAACTGTAATGGTCCCTTTCGGAACGGGCTGTCTAGCTCTGGAGTCACAAAAGACTTTAAAATACGTGCGTACCCTCTGCGCAAAAAAAAAAGAAAAGTAAATAAATAAATTGGGGGACGTAGGTTCTGGTAACAAAATTCATCTCTGTAAAGGTCCATTCATCTCTGTAAAGGTCCATTCATCTCTGTAAAGGTCCATTCATCTCTGTAAAGGTCCATTCATCTCTGTAAAGGTCCATTCATCTCTGTAAAGGTCCATTCATCTCTGTAAAGGTCCATTCATCTCTGTAAAGGTCCATTCATCTCTGTAAAGGTCCATTCATCTCTGTAAAGGTCCATTCATCTCTGTAAAGGTCCATTCATCTCTGTAAAGGTCCATTCATAATGTAACTTTGGCTGACTTTGGCCATTTTTGACCTGCATTCCCAGTTGTAACCTTTCTGTGCGCTTGTTTTCATAGCCCTCCCTCCCTCCCTCCCCCCCCCTTCCCTCCCTCCCTCCCTCACACACAACTCCATTGTAAGAGCGTTGGAATGTCCGTGATGAAGCCTTAACTCTTTGTGTGCCATGAATTTTTCCATGTTTGCCGATACAGGGCGAAAATAGTGGGGGAGATGAATGAAGACTGCAGCAATATCTATTAATAGAAAGTCGACTTCTTTCTCCCCGAAACAAAATAGCCTTGCATTCTTAATTGGGCACCGTGTCATTGGCACAAACATGACCAGAAGAAGAATCGACATATCTGACTCTTTGACCACACCAGAGATACTGCCTATTTTGATTTATATATTAATTGTACAATCTTATTTTGTTGAAAAAAAAAAAAGATAAATATTACTAAACTTTATAAATTCACTAGCTGAGTACCCGACTTTGCTCAAGATAAAGCTATTCATTAGTCTAATTAAGTTCTGGGTGATTAGCATGGACTTCCTTCACTTTGTCGGTTCCTTTAGACTTAGTTTGTTGTTGTTTGTTTCTTTTTAGGTAAGTCTTACTGCACTCAGATTGCTTGTTAACGCCATGTGCTCTCCGTGAACATTCGAGTTTCGAGACGAAGAAAGTCATTAAAAAATTCCCATTAGGCAATAATTATTTGGCTAATAGTGAACGCATCGCAGGAAGTGGGAAGCGATAACGCCCTGGGCTCATGGAAAAGAAATGATCGGGGAAAGAAATCAGCGACACAAAGCAAACTCGAAAAAATACTTCCCCACCATTTCAAGTCTGTAAATCTAAAGAAGAACCTTCCCCAAGTCAAAGAGGAGGTATCTTCAAAATTTCACGCAAATGCGGGATGTGTGAGTGGCGGTAGGTCTTGATAAAATCCAGGGATTTTGTTTTTATAATTAGATTACCGAAGCTGAAAAGCCAAGTTACTTTTTAAAGACCCCCCCCCCCCCAAAAAAAAACTCCCCTCATTGCTTTTCATATGCTGGGGTAACCCTCCCTTCCCCACCTCCGAGCGAATACTATATGGATGGTCTCCCTGGAGACACAGAATACCGAAACGGACCATTCCTTTGTTCACTATATGTCCACAATTTGCGCGCGTTTAAACACGGGTAGTATTGCTTACAGAGCTCTTTGGTACTAGACGTTTTCTTTCAGTTATCAAGGTGTGTGGTCCGAATTATTGCATTGTTGACATGGATGATACGCGCAAATCTACTGACGGAATTTGGCGAATTGATTCGTCTTGGTATCCTGTGTCTCGTGTCTCCCTAGAAGAATCCAACGAACTTATCCGCTAAAACAGCTGGTGAGAAAGAAATACAGTTCCTTACGAATGATTTGACAATATTTTGATAATATTACATGTAATAATTTATGAATTTCAGTGCTTACCTCAGGGGTATACTGATGCCCCAAGTGTTTTCACAAAAATCACCAAACCATTAAAATGTGTATGTTGAGAAGCTTGGGATATCTTAACAGCATTTATATTGATGACATTTTATTAACAGGAGATTCTGAACAAGAAAATCTAGATAATGTTGCACAAACTATGAGAATTTTTTTTTTGATGAAGCAGGATTCACTATTCGTACATCAAAATCTGTGATTCGTGGCACAAAGGTGATTGAGTTCCTAGGCTTTGTCATAGACAGTATGAGTTTTGTGATTAAACCATCAACAGAGAAATCTAACAATGTTTTGGTTAAATGCGGACATTGTCATTGACAAGAAAATTATTTCAATACAAGAATTATCTGAGATCATAGGAAAACTGGTAGCTCTAGAGCCAGGAAATCCATTTGTCAGGTTATACTATAAAAGATTAGGAATATTTAGGAATAAAATATTGAAACGTTTTCAAGGGGATTATCCAGTGAAGGTTCAGATCCCTGAATCCTGTCTAAAAGACCTTGAAAGGTGATGCAATAATTCAAACAAATTTGCAAGACCTATTGTTCAGAATAAAAAGGTGCTGGTCTTGAAGTGTGGTGCTTCAATGAACGGTTGGGGTATTCATAATGTAAATGATAAAACATTGTCAGTTGGTCTATGGTCAGAGGGAGGAAGAACTCACCACATCAATGAGTTAGAGCTAAACAGTAGAAATTTGCTTATCAACCTTTTGCAAGGAGAAAAGAGATTGTCATATTCAGATATTTTCTGCTAATTTAACAACAGTATCCGTATACAAGGCTTGACAAAAACGTCAGACCCTGGGAAACGTATCGGATGTACTTCCTCGGAAGTTTTCAGACATAAATTTATGCATTGTTGAATGTATGAAAGAATATTTAAGTAAATCAAACAAATACAGGAAATCAAGTCAGCTTTTTGTAAGCTATGTGTGGCCGTATATGGCACAGTTTCTAGAGACACCTTGAGTAAGTGGACGAAACAAGTCCTTCCAGAGGCAGGTATTGATATTAATCAATTTTTTGTATTTGTATTTGTATTTGTATAACTCTTTAATCCCATTTGGGAAATTTGCCTTTGTGCCATTGCAGCCCAATTATAACTGGAGCAGGCACGTCGTCGCCACAGTGCAGCGCCGGTCGGCGGTTGTTTTGTTGTTGTTTTTTGTGTCGGGGGTGGGGGAGATGAGAGGGGAGGGGGAGGGACTGGTAGGGATGAATTTTAATTTAATTTTGCCCGGGCAGCGGCCTGTTCGACCTGCTCTTTACGATTTCCAACTGCCAAGGTATCTTTAACGTGCGCAACGTGCACACGGGCCCTCCGAATTTTTTCGTCCTTATCCGAGAAGACTAGGTACTCGATCCTAGCCCCCCAATAGGATCAGGGACACGAAAATATGAGAAAAATCCCAATTTCCAACATGCCTGCATAGCCCGGGTTTCGAACCCGAGACCCTTGGCACGAGAGGCGAGCACCTTGCCTCTAGACCACCTTGTCCCACATTTAAGCCCCATTCTGTACGAGCAGTCGTAGTGGGCACATCAGTGGAGAAGAATGTGTTGTTTGCGACGGTCATGGCAACAACTGGATGGAGACAAGCATCCACCGTCGCAAACTACAATAACAAACCCATCACAGGTGGTGATGAGGTCGTCCAAGCTTTGTTATCATTCTGAGCAAGGGCATTAAGATATGCCTTCATTATGTTGTTTATATGTGGTGTCAGGACTGGCATTAAAGTAAAGTTGTAAGTATTTTTAAATAAAGATAAAAATAAACACATATCGCTAGGACTGGAGAAAATAGTGCAGTGTAACTGAAAATTAAACGATTTTATGAAGTTTAATGACAATTTCACTAAATATTTTCGAAAGGAGTTGTGATATGCCCTCCCATACTACCCGCCCAATGAAGGTAAAGTACAATATAGTCAGGTGAGAGGGACATGTTCATTTTTATTGTGTTGAAGTTGACCAACTTCTCGCCACAGGACGGAGTAGGCATCTCATATCACTACTTCTTTCGAAAATAGATTGTGTAATTGTCATTAATCTTCATAAAATCGTTTAATTTTCAATTCAGTCTGTATCAATCATTCGCTTACATGACTTCCATGGCTCTCATGAAAGAAAGGCATGAATGAAAGCGTGCTAACTCTGTTCACACCCTCCATACAAACGTATAACCCAGACAGAAAGATAAGGCACTTTCAATGCTCTATAATTATGTGTCAGTGATGAATTTGACCAAAATCTGGACATACGGTCTCTTTCGGTGACGCTGCAGCGTTGCTATGCATCTCCTAGGATGAAGCAGAACGCAACATAATTAATTTTGTGGTTGCCCAGCTAGTATTAGCAAAGAGAGAAAAATTACGTGATGCAATAGATAAGCCTCCTGTAAGTTAGCATCAGTGTATTTCTTTAGGTCAGTGTTTCTCAAGACGGGATGCATGTCCCGCCGGTGAGGCGTGGCAAATATTTTGGTGGGGCGGAGGACTTCAGAATGGGGTGTAGGAATTTTTCATAGAGATCTTAATTTGATAATGTATTTTGACTTAACTGTAGAGACAAATTCTTGTTTATTTATGAAACACTTTGAATTGAAATTCCTTTGGAATATATACAAATGTCATACTGAATGCATTTAAATATTTTTTTTTTTTTTTAGTATAACCTATTATTCTAACTAAGTCCGATCAAGGTGAGGCGCAGGAGTTGTTTTTTTTTTTTAATTGAAGTGGGGAGTGGGTCAAAAGAGGTTGAGGAACACTGCTCTAGATACACACGGGTATACCTATTTACCTTAATGACTGGTCACACGTTTATCTGGGTTCAAAGTGGACCCGTCAGAATGGACGGTATTATTGTTGAACGATAAAAACACAATGACGATCATTGTGCGTGTGTGTATCTGTGGATGTTTGGGTGTGTGTGTGCTTGAGAGAGAGAGAGAGAGAGAGAGAGAGAGAGAGAGAGAGAGAGAGAGAGAGAGAGAGAGAGAGAGTTGTCAGATCATCAAACTGAGATTTGATTGTACAGTGAAGTTTACGGAAATGGTGAAGTCAGTGAAACTGTTAGTGTTAGGTTTAGCAGTTTTCCTTGGCTGGATGGCCATTTTAATTCGGAAAAACAGTCCAAGAAAGGAAGAGACAGAATGTAGGCAGACAGACAGACAGATAGACAGGCAGGCAGGCAGACAGGCAGACAGACACACAGACAGTACAGATAGATAGATAGATAGATAGATAGATAGATAGATAGATAGATAGATAGATAGATAGATAGATAGATAGATAGATAGATAGATAGATAGATAGATAGATAGATAGATAGATAGATAGATAGATAGATAGATAGATAGATAGATAGATAGATAGATAGATAGATAGATAGGTAGAATTACTGAACGTTTAAAATCGCTGCAGTACAATTATGTTTACAGACACCCAGTACTACACGTTTATTAACCACACATATAAAATAGGGGGCGATATCATTGACGCTTTATTAGATTTATGAATGTTTTTTTAAAGAAAAAGAATAGAAAAATAATGAACATCAGTTGTGTACGTGCTGGTACCGTTGCTCCATTGTGGGTCATCGTTGCTCCATTGTGGTGACAGAGTCGCACGGTGAAGGTCAGTACCGCAAGAGTGGACCCTAGAGTCGGAACTGGGTTAAGCCCTTCTTGGTGGAAGCTTTGCAGAGGCTGGAGAATACCCGGAATCAGTGTCTTCACGGACACCCTGGTAGACCGGCGAGCCTCATCAAAGGTGCAGTCATTCAGGGGACAGAAAGCGGCACACGCTGGAGATGGTGTGAACTGTGGACCACTTCTGGAAAAATGCATTATATTAAACGTTGACGGATCACACCCCAGCTTAACGACTTCCACTCTTCATTCAAAACAAACAATAAAAGGTTGTCACAGAAGACGTAAGACATCATTCGGGTATTTTCCATAATGTTGTATGTGCATTTTTGCCTCTTCGAGAAAATGAGGATTGAGAGCTTGAAGAATTGTGTAAAATCAGGGTTTTGTTCAGAACCTTTCAAAATCGAAACTGCTAGATTTATACCCACTAAAAATACGCCCATATGACTCTCATACATAAAAAAATTAGGAATGAGACAACCACTTCCATGACAAAACCTCGGAATCGGCAAAATGTTGCATAGAACAATATGGCAAATACCCCTCGATTTATTGAAAACAGTTTTAAAACAATCTTATTTCAGTCTCGCTAGTTCATATTCCGATTCGTACCTCGCTGGGCCATTGAGACCCAGGCTAACAAATAGAGAAAAGCTTCTAAACACTGTCGTTTCGCGTCGCTTTTGGGTGCGTCAGATCTAGTTTTAAATGCTGTATCTGTGCCCTGGGTCTGACAGATCCATGGAACTGTAATGGATATAATAATAACAATAACTCCAAAGATAAATATCAACATTATTACAGGGAGACAACAAAAAAAAAAAATCTGGCTGCAGACAAATTGTGCGCATTACTCCCCCTGGGACAGTTAATATTTTACACAATTTAATGACCCAGCCCATACGCCAACCATTGGCTGTTTTGGCGTTGCTGTTGTTGTTGTTGTTGTTTGTCTGATTTTAATTTAGAATTTTGTTACAAGTAAGTACGTCCCCCAAGGTTGTGTTTTTTTGCGCTAGCGGTGCGTATTTTACAGCCTTTTGTGACTCCAAAGCTGGAGAGCTGTTCCTGAAATACTCCTGACAACAGCCTTAATTAACTATGATATAATCATTCTTTTAGATTTTCTTTTTGGTTTCCTACTGTTTTTTCGTTGAAAGGGAAAGGGGCAGGGTTAGGGATTCCATGAGATTTAGGGTTGAGACTAAGGACGAGTTTAGGGACATTACGTGTACGTTATTGCCCCTAGCGCAAAACCCCTCTGCTGGTGCGTACATACTTATAACAACAACCTTTACTTTAACATGGTAAAGTAGTGTCCGACAGAGATATTAAATTTCTTTTGTTGCTTCCCGATTCAAAAGAGAAACCAAGACTTCGAGATTTAACGGGTTATGTCCAATGAATCTAGAGAGAACTGTAGCTTATTCCGACGTGACACATTACCTCGTAACTGGGGTATCTGAAAGTTCAGGTCTCTCTGCTTTGGGGGGGCACACATGTAAAGCTCTCCAATGATGCAAAAGAAACGATGGATGTGATTCCAGGGTGTTGGTTGGCTGTCCTCCTTCTGTCTCGAGAGACAATGGATTGTGCGCCTGTGATGTGTCAGTTCGCTTCGCTGCAGCCCCGGAGGGACTTGAAGAAACTTTTGCATGTTGCCCTGTTCTTCCTGGTTGGAAAGATATCCTCTGTAAACAAAGACCACAACCAAACAGTTCACGTATTCGACCTCTATTTTATAGTTATTCTCACCGTTAAGTTTCATACCAGCTTACAAGCAATGTTAGGTTGGCATTGCACCGAAGAGTATATCGCATGATAGATCGTACGGTATTTTCAGATGCTGTGTATACATGTAAAGCCCCACAAGGAAGACTGGAAAAAAAACAAACAATAGAGGTGTCATGTACAAAACTGGCATTAAGCTAACTAATTGAAGTCGTTACATCCATGATGCCCTACCACATACAAACGACATGCATACAACATAGTATAATAGTGTACAGTAACATTATTGCATCGTGGATTACGACGAACAATACATTGTGCCATTATCTTACTATAATGGGGCTAGAGGGTGAGCAGGTAATCACCTAAACCTTCGCGACTACGTGGCCAAAAAATTTGAAACTTGGTCCACTGTCTTACATTTTGACGATGCGTTACGTGGACACATTCCTTTCGGACAAAGGTCATTCTTTAATAGTATTGGTTTACGATTTTCTTTGGGCCGCAAAAGTAGCCTACAGACGCGTTTTCGTCGAGTAGAATCAAACAGCGTGAACGGGAATTTCGTCCTTGACGTCTCTTTACACACTGGTGGTCGAAGATCAACGTTATCATACCCGTGTATTTCTACGTGAACTTTTCGTTTTACAGCAAATTCTATTAGTCATTGCATCTTCTCCAAATGCCGTTTTACCGTAGCCTAGATCTAGATCTAGGAGTTGGGCTGGATACATGGAAAATGTGCAAGATTTATCTTTGCGTGGGTCGGCTAGAGTTAATAACAAGGAGATAAAATATTTTAAGCAACGCAGAAAATAATTGCAGAGAACAGAAAGTACAAAAATGACAGGGAAATTATTTCAGACATAACGGAGGTCGTCAGTTGTTGACGGAGACACTGAGAAAGAAAAAGAACAATGGACTACTGAGGAATACCACGCCGCAAGGGTTAATCAAGCAGGAAATGCTCACATTGTATTATTACCCCGAGGGAAAGGTTACCCTTTGGATGAAAGTATAGAGATAACTCGTGGTTCCCTTTTTGTAAATGTCTGAATGAAATATTATATTCCTGGGGTAATTCCATGACAAAAGGATGCAAAATATGGGCATGAGCCCAGAAAAAGTTTGTATCAGTTGAATACAGCAGGGTATAATAGATGACTGTGAAAGCTTGGGAACCGAAGAACTGGCAATGTCATGGGAGGCTTTATTTATTTCAAATTTGGGTTCAACAAATGTATTCCCTTAAAACAACAACAGAACTGACATAATATAATCAGCATATCAGTGTGTTAGTGAAACTGACGTAAATGTAGGTAAATTTATATACGTACCTTTTCAGTAATGCAGTTTTCTTCCCATAAAAAGACAGATTTGTCAGTAGTGCTAGAATAATTATGCGTATAAACAGTTTCTGCAATTGAGAACGGTATGGGACTAAAAGGCAAGCGATGTTTGCATGGCTTTAAGAGCCCAGACTAACAGAGCATTTTGAAAGAAGGAACTTTGAAACCACGATTTTCAGGTTGAAAAGCGGATCATTGGTAGGCTCTTTTGGTAGAGTCTCCTTCTGTCTTTTCATTCTGTTATATTCTGTCTATCGTCTTTCTTCTTCCTAGCACAATGTGACCATTATCGAGTCAACGTGATTTCTCCAAACTCAATCTCAAATTCAGTATTAGGAATGATACAGTTGTCACGTTTGAGCCGAGATTCGGGGAGCATGCAGTGATACATCTTAGCAGTCTGGCCGGAACGTTTCGGACAGACCACTACTCAACCCCGCCGAGGACCATGTTTGTCTTTATGACTGGGATAAAAGAAGAACTTCTTGATAATGGTGACCGAGACACAGAATAACGAGACGGTTCAGTTCGCCAAATTCCGTCTGTCGTCTTGCTCGCATATCATCAATCTCAACAATGCAACAATTCGCACCATACCTCCGTCATAATTGATCGGAAAAAACTAGTACCACAGAGCTCTGTGAGTAGTGCTCATCGTGTTTATACGCGCCCAGGCTGTGGACATATAGAGAAGGAAGGATTGGTCCGTCTCGGTATTCCGTGTCTCGGACGGTGCATTATCGTGGAAGAACCCCATAATTTGGTATCGTACATTAAGTAGGCTGCTGCTTTTTTTTCTTTTTTTTTTGGTCTTCAAGCACTTACCTTTTTGCTCATCGTGCTACCATACCTGTGTGGGTGGGAAAGTGCTCCGCCAACATTTCATTTGGAAAGCTTTCACTCTGTGTGAGAGGTCAGGATTCCAGCGTATCATCTTACTTACATCAATCCTTTGCCAATGCTCAGTATTAGACAGGGCCTCAAAAAGACGCCCACTGTCCCTCTGACAAAAAGCAGTACTAAGCACTCTTACGTGTAGAGTGATGTTAGTTTTATAGCACCTTTCGACCTTGCCACCATTGTTACATAAAGAAATGATACCAACGTGCATCTCTTCAGACGTTACTTTACATATTATCGTTTTTGCCCCCCCCCCCCACACACACACGCACAAGTCGCATCAACAAGTCAGTATAACTGGATGTACCTGTATGCCATATTTTACTATGGTCCTATGCCATGCTACGTCATGTAACAAGCTTGTTATCGAGTTATGATAATTGTGTTTACGAACGGATGTCTTAAATATGTGTACCATGTATTGTGCTCATAACGCCTAACGTTCTCTGAGAGTGAATTTCCTGCATGGGATAATAAAGTGATTCTGAACTTATCTTATAAGTATATTACCTTGGGGACAAGGTGGTCTAGAGGCAAGGTGCTCGCCTCTCATGCCAAGGGTCCCGGGTTCTAAACCCGGGCAGTGCAGGCATGTTGGAAATTGGATTTTTCTCATATTTTCAAGTCCCTGGTCCTTTTGGGGGGTAGGATCGAGTACCTAGTCTTCTCGGATAAGGACGAAAAAATTTGGAGGGCCCGTGTGCACGTTGCGCACGTTAAAGATACCTTGGCAGTTGGAAATCGTAAAGAGCAGGCCGAAAGGCCGCTGCCCGGGCAAAATTGAAAATTGAAATTAATAGATTAAACTTTATCCATATCATCCCCCCCCCCCCCCGCCAGAATTTATTATTCATTATTAAATATATATTGTTATTAATAAATATTCAAATATTATTTGAGTTGTGTGTTGTGTGAACTGATGTGAGTTGTGAACTGCTGTGAGTTGTGAACTGTTGTGAGTTGTGAACTGCGCCTAACAGGCTGCGTTACAATTTGCTCTGAGATAGAGAGAGAGAGAGTGAGCGAGACAGGGAGAGAGAAAGAAGCAGTGCAGTGTGTTGAGCGCTTCGCCGGCAGCTCCATTCTGCTCTGTTGTTGACATGTTGTTTCTGTAAAGCGCATAGAGCATTTTAAATGGATATGCGCTATATAAATGCTATACATTATTATAATGCCTTATTTCATCTTGTCTTATATACCTCTTACATTCAGCAAAACAAGAAGGTAGACAAATATATGACAGTGACACGTATCACCACCAAGCCACTGTCATTCAATACATGAACACTTTCTGGCATAAATTCCTACCACTCACCGACTCCTCTTTAACAGTAAACCCGGTCTAAATAAAATTACACCCAAAACAGAACTTCTACTCACGTCCTCACTCCCCACCCCACCCCCCTGCCCCCCCCCCTATCACTAAGGGGGCATTCATGAAGTGGGTAAGCTCAACTTTTGCAATTTTGACCTCCCCTCCCCTCTGCTATATTATACACATTTCATAGACTTGGCCTCAACCCCGCTTTTCCTATCCCCCTCCCGTGCAAGATTACGACCACGAGAATGGCGAATGTCCGTTTTAGGATGCCCATATCCCTTCAGACAGGCACATAAAACTGTTTAAAACCCAACGGGTGGCGAAATGTTTCTGCTGTTTATCCCCCAGTTTTACAGTCATTTATCCTAAATATTCATCCCTCTTAAATGAAGAAGCTGGACGAGAACCCTATCATTGTGCTAAATCAATGGCCTATCAAAAAAAACGTTTTGCAGTTTTGAGAAAAGTGATTAAAAATAATAATCAAGATGAATAATTATTTAATTAACGATGTAAGTTCTTTTAGTTGAGATTGGGGTAACAGATTGGCGTTTCTGTTCCCCTTGCACATGAAAAATGTTGAGCTTGACATCAAGAGGTACCTAAAAAATTGCAATGCAATTTTGGCCAAAGTCTGTCTTATGCCCTTATGTTAGCAAAACGGACGATCTCCTAAGACAAGTGAATCCTGAAATATTGTACTTCCATACAGCAAAACGGACGATCTCCTACGACAAGTGAATCCTGAAATATTGTACTTTCATACCAAAAAAGTTATATTATTCATTTCTTTTCAGGGCTTTGGGACCATCCATAAAGTACGCACTCACGATGTTGGCAAATTTTTACTCCACCACCAACTTCTCCCATGTACGCTTTTTGTACCCTTGATTTCAACTCTTCACCCTCTCCTCAGCTCCTGTTGTACGAGCGTACGACCATGAGAATGGCGAATATTCATGACAAGGCCTTTATTTTCTGAAACATGAAGTGGTATTTTGCATGGACTATTGTTTCGATTATTTCGTGAGGTACATAGTTTTATGTTTGACTTTTATAAAATCCTGAAACTTAATTACTTACGTGAATAAAAGTAAATTTGTTGCATCATTTTTTCTTTATCTATTTATATATTTTGTTATTTCCTTCAACACTTTTACTGACTCATGCACCCATTGGAGACAGACCACATCTCATTTAAATATCATCTCCAAAATAACAGGAAACATAACATTCCCCGACCTCTTTTGTAAACGTTTTCATACCCTGGCTCCACCCTCTGTGCGTCCGCAGTTTGTAGATGGGCGCCTTTTGAGTTTTGTTATTCATAATATCCATTGGGAGACCACTAGCGTCTCTGCAGTTTGAATAACACATTACTCGGATGCTACAGGGGAAAACCAATAAGAATAATATGGACAGAAAGCATGGTAATAATGAAGGTGTGGATGCATTTCACATGCAGTGGGGGAAACACTTTGCTGTGGATGAGATGCCATTGATCTGGGCTATCAAACGAAATCATTTCTCTCCGAGGAAATCACAAATGAATGTCTTCTACACCAGAGAGTAAACACAGATGGCATAGTGCAGAAAAAAAAAACAAACAAAAAGCCCTGGGGATGGCTGGAGTTACTCAAGAATCTCTTCCATGGCACAGCGACTTCCCATGAAGAACGTGTCAAGCCGGCATTGCCGGATATAACGAATCCCATAGTTTTAGATTTGATACACCGGTAACATGACATTTGTGTCTTTGAAATATGAAAAGGAAATTGTCTGTTCAGATAATCAGTAACCATTGGTTTGTAATTTTTCTGGCTTGGTAACTTAAGATTAACAATGTCATTTATTGACTGATTGGCTGATTTGTAATTTATTTATTTATTATTTATTTATTTATTTATTTATTCTCAGGGTGATGCAGGTGAAATTGACAAAAATATGCTTGTAAATGATATGTTATGTAAGATAATAAATTGAACAATATTATTATCATCTGTTATGATTGATGTCATCTTTATTTATTCTTGCATGTAATTGTTATATCGTCTTCAAATCTGTTTCAATTAAAATAAACAAAACAAACAATAAAAAAATTAAAAAGAAACAAACGAAACAAACAAAAAATATAACGACGCAACTGGAGTTCTTTTGAACAGTTTTAGGGACGAAACTGACATTACTGACATTTTTTTTTTTTTATGTGTCCAAGTATGCACCCTTTGTAATGTAAACATCTGTTTTTGCTTCCTCACAGAGAATCATAATACTGTAAACCTCTTACAAATCCTCACCAAGTCTCAGCGCAAAAGATATGACAGAAGAAAGTTCATCAAAGACATTCTGTATATGATTCCAAAAGAAGACATTTGGCATCCACAAAGCTGTCAGAACACCTGGCTGTGTTTATCTTACATTTTCCAGTGTCCTGCAGAGAGCAACACCGGCCACTGAGGGAAGATCGTGTTCTGCACTTGTTAGCAGTTAGGATAAATTGAAATGTGGCAAAAATTAAAAAGAAAAAGGCTATTTTCCAAAGCTCCAAGTAAACATTTCTAGGGTTGGCACCCAGAATATTTATGTCCCAAATCGTCATATTAGTCGTCCCAAAAACTGAGAAAAACGAGTTCAAAATTTGTAACTTTAAACTGCAATAACCTCAACATGGTCATACTTAAAAAAATAAAATGAGTAGTTTTACTGGGTTATCAAATAAAGTCACACAGTTTGTGTCTTGGATAGCTACAAGCATGTAAATATAGCCCTTGATGTATTTCACAAAGCCATCGGGCCCGACTCCTTAGGTCAGAAAAATACATGGCTAGGGAGCTATTTATGCGTGCGGAAATGGCTCTTGAGTTGCAGTCTGGAGCTACAGAGTCGAGAGCAGGCCGGTCACTGAAAATCAGTTTGAGTGGCAGGGATGTTCGCCGCTCTGTGGCTCCTTTTTCGGATTCGGATATTGTTACAAGTACGTACGTCCCCCGAGTTTTTTGTTTTTTTGCGCTAAGGCTACGTATTTTAAAGCCGTTTGCGACTCCAGAGCGAGCTAGAGAGCTCCTCCCGACATTCCCCAGAAATACTCTTCACAAGAGCCTTAATTAATCATTCTTTCAGATTTTCTTTTTGTTTTCCCCCCTTTTTTTCTTGGTTGAAAGGGTAGGTGCGGGGTTAGTGTAGTCGATAAGATTTAGGATTGAGGATAAGGACGGGGTAGCATGCGCCTGGTTGTTGAGCGCCGTTTCCAGGGATGATGTTAAGGTTCTTCTTACAAGAGCAAATCATTGCTGTCTGTTTTCGCAGCTGTTTCCTCAAAGTTGGCTGATGTGGTGTTACACCACTTTAAAACAATGCCGTAAATTGGCTGCAAATACAACAAAAAAAAACAACAGAACTGTACAATACATTCCAAAAAAGTGATAAAACCCTTGGAAATTAAATACAACTCACGCTTTCGGTCACAGCGACCTTCGTCCAACCAGAAAACAAAAACACAGAAACTGGAAAACGACTACAGTGGTATCGTATATGAACAACAGCATCAACATTGCCTCACCATAATCATAACAAAATGAGGAACGAATTCGTTCCAGCCGAAAAACCAAAATATAATTCAGGCCGTACATAAACAAAGCGATTGCATATTGATGGTTTTGGCATGATGCATAAAACAAGAATCTGCGATGATTTTAGAATCAGCCAGGTTTATTTGACGAAAACAACGTCTGTGAAGGAAGGAATAAACAGTTTATTACCAGCAGCAAACAGAGGTATCGTTTGCCACAACACTGAAGCAGCTGGTCTGAGAGACAGAGAGAGAGAGAGAGAGAGACAGAGAGAGAGAGAGATTCAGGGAGAAACGAGGAAGCGGTGAAACAGAGAAAGAAACCGAGAGGCAATGGGAAACAGACATAGGGAGAAGAGAGAAAGAGAGAGAGGGGGAGGAGGGGGGAGTGATACTGTAAAAAGAGACGTCGCACACGAGTCGAAAAAGCTGCAAGACCAGTCCAACGCATTCTTTCCCTCACGTATTTTATGGAAGTCCTGTTTTGTCACTTTTTTTATATCCATTAAACACGTTTTACACGCAAAAGTGCAGGCTGGCGCCGTCAGACAATACATCTTGTGTAGAGAGAGACAGAAATAGCAGGCGCCCACAGTCTGTACGCAGTTTTTTCCAGCCATTAATTAATGAACTATTGCCAGACAACTTTCTGGCCAATGTCTTCTGCATCCAGAAGTTAGCTCGAGTTTGTCTTTGCGGCAGCAATCATGCATGTTTGATGTTCAAATATGGAGGAAATTTACAATATAATAGAAATTTGGGGGAAACAAATTCACGTCCTATAGATATCATTAGAAAGTTGACTATTTGAATACATTTTCATGGAAGGGAGATTGGGGTGCACTCAGTAAGTATATTAAATGGGTACGAAAAGGCTTGAGCTTTCTGTGCTTAGACTACTAATATAATGCACATTCATCTGTTAACTTTTGTTTGAGTCCGCTTGTAACAGGGGATATAGTGAGAGTCAAAAGTAGCAGCAGGTAGCGGGGTTCGTGGATGGACCATCGTGTTGTAGAGAATCATGAAACTGCGGTATGTTGTAGATACGAAGACTGTCTACGTCTTCATTATCCCGGTGATGCCGTGATTTTCTTCTGGGCTCTGAAACTGTCATTTGTGGACGTTACTCGTTAGACGGACTAAATCCAATGTGTCAGACCGAACATCATTCAAAGGAACAAAATTATACTTTTTCTTAGAGTTATTATCAGCCTCTGATAATTTGAAATGTCAAGAAACCATGAGTATGGTCACCATGTAAATTTCCGGCCAAAAAAAAAAAAAAAGTCAAAGAGAACAAAATCAAATGGAATTTACACTGCTGCAAGGAGGCACACGAACTTTATTTCCCCGACATAGCCTCAACTGAATGATGTTTAAATCGTTTTGGCTTTGAACAGCAACATTGCCACTGCTCAGCCTCTATACTCTATTGCTGCACATGAGCGTTAGATAAATAAATACATGTATAAAATCTCCAGCAAAGCTTCACTCAGGTGGTCAAATTACATTCATCATTGCTACATTACAGAATTCCGGTGCTCTGCCTGCTTATACAGGTGTTGGCTGTTAACTCTTTTTGCAAGGGCATTTTACAACATGCCCATTATTAGATACACAGACCTGCCTTTCTAATGGTGTTGAAACGGTTTTACACTTGGGAATGGAAGAACAACTGATCTTGAAATGAAGTGTATTCTGTCAAATAAAATGTCTTCTATTGCAAATGTAGTATGTGGGACAAAAGCCCCAAAAGAGACTCTGTACTGTAATTTAGTAGTTTAGCTACACACTGGGTAATGGCTTGCATATTTATTCAAGCAAATAATGGCGAAAGACTTAGTTTAAAGCAAACTTTGAAAGCACCCTGTACTGAGGCATAGCCATGGCACTGCAGAGAAGTGGAAAGCAAAGGTTCATGTGGGCATTTACACAGTATTATCATGTTATTCAGTTGTATGTAATTATTATATCCATAATCCTTCCATAAAGGGAAACGTGATAATAGTATAACCTTGTCTGGTCAAGTTCAGCTGAAATTAATGAAAATTATTTTCATCAATACATGAAAATTTGCATTAAAGAAAATCCCAGTTTCAACCTTAAACCTAAGACTGCTTTTCTTTCTGTCTGTTTTTTTTTTTTTTTTGGTTGAGTTATAGCAGCAGAGCAGGTTAATAGAAAATACGGCTGGCTTATAGAACTTACAGCTTTTCCTATTGGCATGTCGGTTGTACTTTGCTAATGAGGAATGGAATGGGGGAAATTTTATTGACGTCAACATAATGACAGCAGTTGTATATATATATGTTTGAATTGTTTCCTTACTGAAAGTTATTGAGTGGGATAAAGCCTTCATTTTTACTATGAAAATGCTTTTTCTGATGCTTCATTCCTGGAAAATTGCCTTTCCTTCCAGCCGAACACCACGAATTGACTGATAAGATTCTGAATAACAGAAATATTATACATGTATTTCTCTAACATGTGCACGTTGTACCATCAGCAGCAATAGCAGACCCGGGCAAGATAAATCTTGTAAATTTCCTTGTACCGAGTGCAGCTGCAAATACGAGTATCTATAGAATCTAATTCCTCTTGATAACCGCTCTTGGATTCGATTTATCCGCCTTCTGACCTTGAGGTTCTATGGGAAATATGCGATTTTGAGGTGTAAAGTCACCAGTATTTGGCCGACATTAACTAGATTAACATACATGTTTAAGATAATAATATTACAGCCACAGAGACTGCCATTCCCGGCAGAAACAAAACACCCAGAGCGCAACTCCATAGTCTTCAGAGACTGAAGGACGCCTACTATACACTATTACAGCGCATAAATTAGAATTAAAATGTTTGCAGTTAAGGAAAATTATTTCGTCATGACATTAAAGTTTTCCAACAAAATCACCAATCATTCAAATCCAGTGGATTAGGGTGGGAGTAAAAATATAAACGTGTACTGAATTATTATGACGAGACAAGCCTCAGAAAGAGCATAATTATAACAGATAGATTTTTTTTTTTTTATCAAATCCCGGTTTCGCTAAAAATACGTCTTTCGTCACAGTCTGTGGATTGGTGACTGAAATAAATTTTTTCCCCTTTCCATAGTGTATCTTCTTATACTTATACGTAAAATGTGCATATCCGTCATCTTTAGAGACCGGACCAATGCATCACCATGGTAATTGTGGCACTAATTTTGATTCGTTGGCTGATTTACATTGCCAGCCACGAATCAACCGGCGGTGAGCTAAAAATAGATCGCTACTATACATTAAACAATGGCACGTGTGTACATGTTCAACGGGAGAAGTTCGGTCAATTCTTTCACCCTCTTTCCCTTGTTACACGGATGGTAGGGAATCTGATCAGATTGGATCCACCCTTTCTCCCATGTCATAACATTGCAATTACAATGCAACTAGCAGGCATTTTAACCGCCTAGACATATTTCGAAGTTACATTAATCAGTTGATCCACGGGCCATCTTTGGTGACGGAAGAACAAAATAAAAATACTCTGTGACGTCATGCGCCTTCTACCTCTAAAAAAAAATGTCGGGAGTGATTCATGATGGTGCAATTTTGGCCCCTTTTTTTGCTCCACGCTACAGCCTAAATGACAGTTTCAAAAATTATAAAGTTAATTTTCTAAAGTGTCAAATAATTAAGCCCAATCGCTTTTGTATCAACCACTTGTGTTGATTCAGTTTCAGGTATTTTTAAATAAAACTTGTAAAAATGCAAAGTACTATGATCTTTGCTTTGACTCCCTGCAATAAACCCACGGCACCGGAAACGATATCAATACGCGTTCAATTCGGTGCGGGCAAATACTCTACCAGAAATGAGTGCATAGTGCGCTGGACACTCTGGTGCGTAGTAAGACTGTAGAACATGGGAAGCTTTCTAGACCAAGGTTTACTCTGTATGATGCCGGGTACCTTATCCAGTTAATTAAAAGAAACAATAAATAAATATTCAATTCCATTGTACATGAAATCGTTTATACGTTTATACATCTCGCCCATATCACACTTCAGTGTATTCTACTCAGAACACGAAATTGTGGACAACAAAACTGCAAAAAAAGAAAGAAAAAACTACTCCATTGCGTTTAAATATACCATTACTTTCGCCAGGGCAAGCAAAGTGTTGTTTATCGATCTTCTGCCTTTCAGGAGGGTGCTAATCTGTGTACCAACTGTCCAACATGGCATCTGATTGCAGTGTGTGGTTTTCTGCATAGCGCATTGAGGATATCGTGATGCAGAAGTAGATCTGAGTTATTCTGATTTCACTCACACGTGCGACAGAATGATATTCGTATTTGACATGGGTTTTCTGCGTGTTGCCTAGGGCTTGATGCGGGCATGCATTACTCTGAGCCCTTTACTCCGGGCGGCTATGGCATTTCGATTCCAGATAATTTTACTCGCGTATCGCTGTGAAGGTATTGTAGAATATTATTATATACTCAGATCCTGGAAGAGGCCGAAAAGAATTTTTCTCCAGCTGCTAAAATAAATATGCCATTTCTAACGTAACCATATTTTATTAAAGTACTATGCCATATTACATGTGTTATGACTGTTACTGACATGTTTTTGTAATGACGCGTAAGATAAGATAAGAAGATGTATTATGTCATGTAAAAACTATGTACTCTTAAACCCTTTGCGAAAATAGATTTCCCTAATAATGTAACAACGTGATTCTTATGTGACCTTAATAATTGTGTGAAAAAATCTGCACCATTAAAGTCATTTACGTTTCAGTGTTGTTGTTTTTCACTAGTTTTCGTTTTAAAACCTAGTAATTCATTCAGGCTCCTTTATAAAAATGTAAATTATACTTATCTTCATTTGATTCATGGCTTCAGGCTTCATTTCAATGTTTTTAAATTCAGGTGGGGAAGGGGGGTGGGGGTATTTGGTAATCAGCTTTCCATTGTTGATATCGAATACAACTTTGACGGGCTCTAACATCGCCCAGGTCAACCGCATTGTGTCTCCATGTGAAATTCCTTCAGGATCTCGTCGCTGGAAGGCAGAAAGCAAGTCGAGCCGGTCCCCTTTGCGCCAACGATCTCTTCCAGGTGCAGAAGGCCGAAGCAAGTTGGAGGGTGGGAGTGGGGGGAGGGGTGGGGGGGGGAGGGTAATTGTTCACAGCGGCCAAGGGGATAAACCTGTGCAAGGTGTGTGAGTGCATTAGCAGGTAACTCGAGCTATACAGTCCTTGGTGGACCAAGAGTTGTAGCCCCTAGGGAGGTCTTTGACGATTTCGCGTGTTTATAAACTAAACCTGTGGTAATTGCCTTTGCTCATCAGTCAGTCCTTTGTGGATCCAGAGTTGGTATTGACGATATAGTGCAGTGACTCTCAACTTGGGAGAAATCGCCCCCCAAGGGACCGAAAAGAGAGACATTACTTTGGGCCTTGCCCCGCACTAGCTGGTTTTAATCGTCCAACTATTTGGATCTTTAGGTCACAACACTGAGTTTTAATGAGTTCCCGCACATTAACCAAGTAGTTGATTGAAATTCAGTGTCGTGATGCCACCGTACTCTTGTCCTACCGCTCTGTTATAATCCTATCTATCGTCTTGCTTCTCCATAGCGGCGTGTCACCGTTGTCGGGTCCAAACTCAAACTCAGGCTCAGTTCCAACTAGACCTCAGATCCAAATAGGCTCATATGCACCTACCTCATAGGGGGTCTCATGCTTCGTCGCTGACAAATTCTGTGTTTGGGGCTGAAAATCCACCTTTGCCCAGCTTTTCCCTGACCCCCCCCCCCCCCCCAGGCAAAAAATAAAAGCAGCAGCGCCAAGGAAACTTCTCTGGGATTCGTAATCTCACCAATGAGATGAACTCAGTGACAGTAATTTGCCAATGAGATTCTGAATCATTCATAAAAATTATTTAGATCTGGTAACTGCAATTTCAGACGCAGGTGGCCTACATTAACCCCCACTTGGAGGAAGGAAACGAAAGTAGGAGATTAGAGAAATCACTTTTTCCAGGTTATAACTGAGGCCGACGTTACATCACATGAAATGTAATGCTTTCAAAATAAGCACTTATGTGCAGAAATCACAATCAGTAAGCGGCGTCAAAGATATGAGGAGCGAGTTCAATTCTCCTTTGATCTGGCGTACTATTACAAGTGATATTAAAGGGAACATAGAAGCCAAATGACATAATAATATATCAAAAGCGATATTTCTTGTGCTTGTTTATAAGTTTTTTGAATTTTTCTGTTTAGCAGAAAAAGAAAGAATTACCTTTGCTCCTCTATACTTCTTTCTTTGAAAGAAATATTCACTATCTATGACAACTATTACAGGGGATATCTATCTATCTTTCTCTCTCTATCTATCTATCTATCTATCTATCTATCTATCTATCTATCTATCTATCTATCTATCTATCTATCTATCTATCTAGCTATCTATCTGTCTGTGTGACTAATTATCTGTCTGTCCGTCTATCTATCTATATAGACCAAAGAAACTTACCTGCCTATCTAGTTGTAAGACGCACGGCACATGAAAGAGTGCAGCATATTATGATTTGTTACTGAGCGACGCTCAACAAATACCACGCCATGTTCTCATAATATGATTAAGCATGATACCTGGACCGGCTAGTTTGGGAAAATAAACATGTACAGTGTTTTGATGAGCACAAGTAAAATATTTATATTATAATAATTTGTATACACTGAGAAACATATGGAACATGTTTATTTAACAGAAGATACACATTCAAGTGGTCTACCGGATTGTTGGAATTGGTCATAGCGACACAGTAAGAGCTTAAGTGGGGTATCATACCAACCCCGGAAGGTCACAGCCAGCAAAATGTTGACCCAAGAAATAATGAGCAGAAGCTGACCTGTCTGACCTGGCTTAGTATGACAGAGTATTCCCAGTTTTACCAAGGAAATACAGGAAATTATGGTGTGCATATTTTGTGTGCCAGCAGCTGACCGTGACGTTCAGGCTTAGTTTTACATCCCCTAAGTCCAGGTGCACACAGTCGTTTTGATCGGCGGACTAATCGAATGGTGACGTCAAGACATTAAGTTTTAATAAGCCCTGGCACACTAACCAACTAGTCTTTTCTCATTGAAACGCAATGTCTTGACGTCACCATCCATCTAGGGCAGTTCGAAATCGGTTAGTGCGCGCCGGACATCAGAGACATTCAAATAGTTTAAGAAAATATGCACATTCCAGTGATCTTCTGGGTTGCTGGAATCGGTCGTGGCGACGTTGTCTGGAGCGATAATCTTAAGTGCATATTTCTGTACCTCCACAAGAATTGAGTGGTTCTGTCCTTCTAGCGTAGTGTGAATGTAAACGTTGGTACACGGGAGCGTCCATCTTACCGTAGGCGTTTGCCCAAATAGTACACAACGAAATCAGTATAATACATTTAAACAGTGGACACTGCGCCCCAGAGCAGAATCTTGTCTTGACAAGATCTGACAAGTTCTTAGGGACAGACATTTCCCCTGGTGAAATCTTTTACTCTGAAACAGTGGTTTTCAGAGTCTCAGGCCACATTCCCCACCAGGTTTCCTTGGTTTGAGATCCTTGGAGGTTCGCTGCTCTCAGCTTGGCATTGACACATTATTGTTCTTGTTAATGTTTTTGTGGTATTTTGTTTTTTTTTTTTAACATTTTGCCCAGGCAGCGGCCTTGTTAGGCCTGCTCTTCTCCAGTTCCAGCTGCCAAGATTAGCCAGGTTTCCTCAGTTCCTCACCCCATTTTGAATTGTCCTCATTTCTCTTTTCATCCTGATGCAATGAAGAGTGTGAAATTGACAAAATATTTAAAAAAAAATAAAATCTGTGGGGTCGCTGCCCGGCTGGAAGCAAAGCGTCACTTCAGGCCACCATACCTTGACGGAATTGCTGGGCTCGCAGAATCCAAGTTTAGGACTCATTGATTTAGCGTAGATACATTTTGTTAAACGTCCCACGATATTTTTTTTTTTTACTTGTTTAATTTCCTATTTCGTTACATTTTTTTCCCCGGGCTGAAGTTAATATACCGATTACTGGAAGCTTCATTTGTCTTTCCTGTTTCTTTGCATTTTTATGTATCGTTTCTGTATGATTTTTTCCGCGAGCCTTTGCTACATAAACTTTTACGTTTTCCAAAATTTTGACTTTGAAGAGTGTGAAGGAAAGCTAAGAATCACACAACATTCTATTTCTCAAAACTCAAAAACTTTCGGCCCGCTGCTGACCGTCAGCTCTTTTTCTCCTGCGACACTCGCGACGATGCAAGTGGATGGATCATGACTAAAGATGATGATGCTGATGATGATCTAATATACTTTTCAACCATTATACTTTTACAGAGGTCATTACTGAAGATTTATGAAATTACATTCCGTTATTTTGCAAGTAAATGAAAAAAAAATGTGCTATTTAATCTCGAAAGGAATCCTTATTTGAATGGATCATAACAGTTCTATTTCTTCTTTATATTTGATAATCCTTCTTTGACTGAAATTTCTCCCCAATTTCTTCCATGTCTATTATCCTCCCCTGGTAGCCAAAATGCCTCTCCTCTGAAAATCACATTCTTGTTCTTATTAGGCCTTGTCCGTCCACTGCAGGATGTAGCCCTCCCCCAGTGATCTCCATTCTTCTCTGTTTTACATCCGTCGTGTCCAAGTCTGTCCACCTGTCTGCACAATATCTCCTTTCCATTGTCCCTCGGCACGTCCTCTCGTTCTTTTTCCTTTCCAGGCCTCCATTCAGGGTAACGTTTTGCCCATCTGTTGTCTTTCATTCTCCCGATATGGCCAGGCCATTTCCTTTTTTGTTATAGTATAAATTTTACAACGTCCGTAACCCAGGTTTGATAATCATTGCTCTAAAATATCTTAATTCTCCAAGGGACCCATTAATATAAGTTGAGATCCGCTAAGAGTACCAACAGCCAGGTACATTAACATAAAGAGCCACCGACGTTGCTGATATAGTAAACTGATAATATCGCCGAGAAAAGGGGCCAGTGTTTGCATATCTAGTGATTTCGGCAGTTGGCTTAGCGCTAGAAGGAGCAACTTGCAGAATCCTCTGCGGGACAACATTAACTGATCGACGTTCTGTGTTATGACAGTTATGAGCTATGTCAACTAATAATAAATTGCTACTGATATCCCTTTTACTGCACAACCTTGAAATTAAATGTGTCACACACAGTTCGTTTTGAGTGTAAAAAAGACTTTTTCCCCGGCTAAAGTGGAATGAGATTATAACTCATTTCAGCGCTGCATTAGAGATGAGGCTCGGGACTCTGGTCAGGCTATCGACGAGTGTGTGGCTTGAAAATAAAAGGAAGGAACTTAGTATGGGCCTACGATGAGGGGCATGCGAGCCTATGATCAGTTGGACCATCATCGGGGGAGAAGAAATTTTGTTATTTAGAACGGAGAATCTTTTATTCTTGAACCAGACACTATTACAAAACAAAGCCAAATGGCCCGGTTTTCTCCATCTCGATCATAGACAGTGCCTCTCCTCCCCAGCCTCATCAGAAGACCATTGGCCTGAATTTATCAGTATACAGATAGGGAATATAAGAAATCAACAGCATCATGATTATAGCAAAGATTTCAGCATCATGATTGTAGCAACACTGCTTTATATGTAGGACAGGCAAAAGGCTATTTTGGAATCCATAGTAACGGAGTTACCTGACCTAGACAGCATCTGTGAGAAACAGAACTGGAAGAGGATGGGATAAAGGGTGTGACGTACAGCCCAGAAACAAAAGAAATAATTGACACTGGAGAATCAGAAACAGGTCACGATAGTCAGAATTCGACCAACAGGTGTGAACAGACAAAGAACTCGGCTCCAGAAACGAAGTTAATGTCGCTTTGCCCTTGTCAAGATGGTCCCAAGCCAGTTATTTATACGCCTTTCGTCATTCTTAATCTAAAACTCTCAATATTGTTTCAATTAAGGTGGCAATTTAATCCATCTCGCTTCTTAAAACCTTTCATTTGCTGCCAAGCCCCTTCTGTTTCCATAAGAGAAAGGCAAAAGTCTGGCTTTTTTTTTTTTAAATCTTAGATCTGCGGCTAAAACTACGTAAAGAACATCAGAAATGGATTAACGCTAAGTGAATGAAGATAATGGTGCAGATACCAATATTAATGCCATTCTTTCTGACACTAAAGCCAGACAGTTCCCTTCATGGGTCTCTTGTACCCCCCCCCCTTTTTTTTTCCCCCAAAAATATAAGTAAATAAAAAAAATAATAAATAAAAAAACAAAAACTTGTAATTCTGTTTCCAATCCTGTTTTGATCAAAATCGATGCCATGTTTGGGTGGCTATAGGTTGTCTAATTTGACGTCATATTGTTTCGTTGTTCCGTAGATTTTTGTGTGCTTTTTTTTTTTTTTTATAGACTTTAAATTCTCATACTTTTCCTTCTATTTCTATCAAGTTGCACCACAAGAAGACAAAACCTCTGTAGTTACAGTAGATATAACTTTCATATTCCGTGAAAACTGGTGGTCACATACTGGTACAATCAACACTATGCACGCCAAGGTCTTTTAGAACTGTGGCATCTGTGTACCACCCAAATTCCATGTTGCTTATTAGCTGATTGTCTATACCCTCAAATCAGTGACGGATTTACCATTAGCTTAGGTAGGCTGAAGCCTAGGCCTCAAAATCTAGGATGGGGGGGGGGGGGGAGCTAGCCACCTTACATATGATGTTACAATGCACTGTAGTTTCTGAACAAATATTTTGTAATTTTCCTAGCTTATGTCCTTTCCAGAAGGAATTGCGAAGTGCAGAATTCTAAACATCTATCATCATCATTGCCGTTACTCAAATTATCTAAAGCACTTCCATCTTCCTCAGGCGTGAAGGTGGGGGACTGGGAGGGGCCTCACAATTAGAATAGCCTAGAGGCCCTCTCTTCATCTGACCCCGGCCATGCCTCAAATACCTAACCATCTCTGTAATAATAATTACATTTTATGACTTTGTGCACGGTCCTTTCAGCCTGAAATGGAGCCATAAAACAATTCATCGATATACTTGGTGGGGAAGTTTGTTTGTTCTTTTTTTTTTTTTCTTAAACTTTGTTCGAGTCACAATTTTCAAGTCGAGCATCACATTTGCTTCCGCTTGTCAAGTCACTGACAAAATGCCTATGCAAAACATTAAAATAGTAATATCAACATATTACGTATACTTTAGTGCGTAGAGCATTGTTCCCTAAGTATCCAACGATCGTATTCATAGGCCTGTCTAGTACCAGAATAAAACAGCCCTAATTCCAATATGTAGTGAGATCTGTAGGAAAATTGAGAGCTTGCCATTTTCTTGATAATCTATTCAATGTGTATGTGTGTTGTTGTTGTTTTTTTTTGCATGTGTGTGTCAGCGATCTCTCTTTCTCCAGCCACTTGGCCAACGGAATGGCCACAGAAACACTCGCTTTAGGCAAAGAAAGTAACAAGAGGTACAGAAATAAACTCACACAAGCAATATCAACGCTTTTAAAACCACACTGTTATTTGATAACACATAAAAAACGAGGTCTGAATCTTTTTCAGTTGCTACGCCGTAAATTTTTCTGAAAATGTTTGTTTTTCTTCATCTGAAAATACACTTAACCCTCTTACCATAAATTTGATTCATTTTAACTTCAAGAAGACACAACTGTGTGTTTAGCTTCTTGGGGTGTTAATGAATGGTTTCCTTTCATTCATTCTGGTAATTTGTTGGTCATAATGAATGCCCAAAATAATCAGAGCCGAAGATCTTTCAGTAACAAATAGACCATTTATTAACCCCTTAAATCCCTGCCTACGCCTATCGGCTATTTCTGACATGTGAAGTTTTTACGCCCACTCTAGACGTCACACTTCTTATTTTGGATTGTGCTTCCCCATTCCCAACCCTTGCACAGACTCCTTGATCTCCCGCGGTGCTGACTTCACATATCTACGTGAGCGCTGCTACTGTGGCCAGGTGTACCTGCCGTGCGTGCGCGCACACCCTCACAACTCCTAGACATCCCTTAAGGTAGTTACTTAAATCCCACCGCACGCGCTTTCAGCAGAGACACAGCTTCACAGTTGCGCATGAGCACTCCGAACTGAGGAACCTATCACACACTTTTATTGCGCCACGCACGCATTTCCTAGCACTGTCACCCTCGACTTTCCTCGGGCTGTTAGATCTGCATTCCAAATAACTTGCGCACATTTTGCACTCAGATTTTGGCATCTTGTGTGACAAAATCAACACTTAGAAAAGGACTTTTACACACTGAATTAATTTCAAGTTTTAATTAGTCACATCTTCGTCAAACCCGCATTCAGGTGAGTAGAAAGAATAGAATGTATTCCTCTCTGCATGAGGTCATGGAAAATCTCCGCTTGTCTTACATTTCTCCAAGCCTTCTCTTCTCTTCTCCTTCCATCCTGCCCTTATTATCTTTTCTCCCCTCTTTCCATCCTATGCTTTGTTATCCTTCTTCGCCTCGTGCCAACTATTCCGGAAAGTGTTATGTGTACACTATGCTTTGAAAATTGCAGGTTCCGTTAGCCATCACAAATAGACCAACATAATATAAAGAAAGATTTTGGTACTGCTTTTTTCGCGTGGGGCAACATCACACATGCAAAACATGCATGAATATCAGCCCTCTTAATCGATCGGGAAATACCTGTGACTTGGTGGATTTAAATATTTTATTACACGACAAACTTGCCATATTGGGGAAAACGGGTTGTCTTGTGGTGACTCGACTTCAAGAGAGACTTATTTATTTATTTATTTTTTAAATTATCTATTGTTTGATTATTGACTTTTGTGTTCATTTATTTATTTCTTTTCGTGCCTTACTGATGGAGTCTTCGATATTGTCTCTGCAAACGCCACCCCTGTTGAATTGCTAAATATTCTGTCGTTTCTGTTGGGCTGGGATTGGAAAAGAGAGTATATGCATTTTGTAAAGTTGTGTCGTGGACAATGTCAGGATGAAGTCGTGTAAAAGGTGACACTGATCGCCGTGGACATTCACAAGAACCCAGGTTAGAGCCACTCACCGAAGTTGTGTCGCTTCTCTGCCAATGAACTCATCTTTACTCATCCATTAATTCCCGTCGAAGTTGCTGTCCAGGTGAAACAATTTGTAAATTCCCCGCATCGCTGACTCCGACTGCCAATGATGTTTAACTCGGCGAGACTGGATAGCAAATAGCCATGAATTTTACAATGAGCACCTTCTGGTGCGCTGGTTTCCATTCATTACGAGTTTTCACTGATGAGTGGCAGAATGATCCCATATCCGGACAAATCCATCGTCACTTGGCTCCTTTCTAATTTAGTTCTGTGACTTTTCCATTCCCACGCCATGAGATAAATGGATATTGAATGGAGATGTGAAATTAATCGTGTGTAATGATGCGTAAACAGTGATCTGGCAGCGTGCAGGTGCTCATACTGGTGCCAACTGGTGTAATCGTCATTACGATGTGTATCTTGGAGATGCGCAAGAGAGAACCCACTGAGAATCGGTGTATGTGTGGGTGGATGTGGGAACTCGGATATGTGTTTGTGTGGGTACGGATGCGGATTCTATGAGTGAGTGGGTGAATGTAGGAGTGGGAGAACAGGCTATACTATTTATTTACCATTAGCTGGCACCAGGAAGCGATTATTGCATCACTCCTTCCTCTGGATTTGAAAACATCGGCTCGGAAAGGTGACCCGGTTAAAGGGCGACTTGAACCGTTTGAGTAGTTAAGAGGAACTGCATGGTAACCAGACACCCTCCTGCCTCATTCATTGTCACTTAAGGTCCTACCAGAAGGAGGTTACAGGTATTCACAGTTGTCTTCCGTTTCTTATTTTTCTTTGACCTTTCGAGGAGAGACCAATAGCACGGTGAGGGTACATTCCTCCCTACTCCCCCCACCTTTATTCATCTACAGTGAAGAAACAACAGTTCTGCTTGTGTTATCTCCTATGGGATTTTCCATCTGTTTCGTTGTCTTTTCCTTTTCCTTTTAGATTTTTTTCTTCTCCTCTGTGGTCTCTTCATCGATCCCCCGCCTCACTCCTTCGTTGTCTCCAAGTTCTGTATTTCACAGTCTACTTACGAAATTTATAAATAGCCTCCTCGCTCTCGTTGGCTGCAGCAGTTTTTGTTTACTTGTCTCTTTTGACAAACTGGTTAATATCTTAATAATGAAACACCTACTTTAAAAATGTTGAGTTTATCCAGTGCTTCTGTGGAGCAGAAATTCAATAAGTCATTAAGAAATAGCTGGCGTAACTTAAAGCTTTAACATCCAGTTTATCAAAATTAATTTTCAAGCCGCTCTTGAATTACAGTCAGTTTGACATAACAGGACTATAAATAAAGCATTTGTCAAACTTTTCTTATACTGGCTTTGGAGTGATTTTTTTCCTGGGTGGAAAGGTGGGGGGGGGGGGGGAGAAGGATATGTGTTAATAGGTGTTGTTAAATATATTTGGGAAAGGGGTGGGGGTGGGGCATACATTTCCAGCTTGCAAGTAAAATAATGATTTTGATATTTCTTGAGAGACGAAGAGTGTACGGTAAAGATTGTCTTGACATCAGCTTGATATCTCTATTTCACATCACTCCATAAGAAACCCAAAAGGAAATAGAACAAATGGGTGAAAGTGAAATCAAATTACATTTATTTATTTTTTTTAACATAAAACAGAAACAAAACCTTGCAAACATTACATCCACCGTGCTAATGGGCCAATCTTTAGTTCTTCGTTCATTTCGGTCGGAGTTGCTCTCTGGGTGAAACAATCTGTAACTTACCCGCATCGCTGAGTATGACTGACTTTGACGTTTTACAGTCCGAGACTGGATAGTAATTCCAATAACTTTACAGTGCACAGCGTCTGACACGCTCGTTTCCATTCATTAAGCGTTTTCATTGATGAGTAGCAGAATGATCCACTTGCGGACAAATCTATCGCCACTATCATTAACAACGCAAACATTAGAAACCAATATTTTCAATTTTCTAACATCTGAGTGTTCTCTGAAACCGATGAAACAAACTGCCGGCAAAGCATGAGGATGGTAGTTAATTTGTCCGCCTTTTCCGGCCCGTTTTCAATTCAGTGGGGTGATTGTTATCAAAACCCAATGGCAGAAAGAAGAGTCATAGAATAATTATCAAGACAATAAATAATGCCGCAAAAGCTTAAATCTTAGCCTAGATTACCACAATACTGTGGGTGGCTGATGAGCGCTTCTGGTAATCTCTCTTGCCCCCTTATCATTCTATTATATAATCTGTCGATCGCCATTTTTTTCCCTAGCACGAAATGACAGTTATCGATGACTACGTGCTTCTCCAAAGTCAGACTCAAAACTCAAACTGCAAAACTGTTATTCTCTGCTGTGTCCTGCATATTCATCTTTTCGGCGTAGTATAAAATCAAAATGTTTTTCATTCCTCACAGCGTGAATAAAACTGAATTGTCGACCTATTCACAACCAGACTGAAGGCCTCGGTTAAATTCAACACAGGAAACGAATTATATAGTTATTTAAGTATTAACAATGTAAATATTGCAACCAATTTCAATTTTCTGCCATTTTTTAACCTTGATAAATATCGTATCACAAGGTGTCAGTAAAACAGTTAACCCTACGCAATATTGTTTAAGATATGGCTAACGATTTTTAATACCTGCTTAAAAATTTCATGGAATTGGCGAAGCAGTAAACACGTATTGAATGCAGCTGAGGCGTCTTACCTGAGCGTATATTCCGCCGAGCCGAGAGCACCACCAGAATCTTATTCGCAGATGTATACGAGTAAACACTTCCTCCTTAATTCAACGACCCGATAAAGCAATTGCGTAAAAACTAACTCAACGTTTATGAACACCAATTTTTTAGTTTCTTGCGCTAACATAGGTGGTTGCTTACTTTAGTCAATGCATTGATTGTGTATACGGCCATAGATCTTTACTGTGGAGAGGAACTAGTGCTACCAGAGCCGGACTCAAAAGGACGAGGGAAACGAATGGCTGCTACTACTATTAGCTCATAGTCCTTGAGTGACCACGGTATCTATTATTTCTTAGTGAGAGATGTCGTAATGGCCTTTCATGTAGACAGGAGACAACATTGTGCAAGACACATGTGACAACTGTTTCATCTGAATGTCGGCGTTATGAAATCTTTGGACAATATTAATGAACAGATTACTTTTATATGAAAGAGAATTTATGTAACTTATATCTAACGATAGCTCTTTTTGTTCTGTGTAGCACAAAAAAATTAAAGCAGAACAGATCCATGTGTGAACGCCATACAAAGTAAAGGTATCCCTTAGGGGAAAGAGTGCATCTTTGAGAGAGAGTGTGAGCAGTGAGTACATACATGTGTGTCCGCAGATGTTGGCGTACGGATAGTTGGGGATTGGTCGTGAAGATCTTGAGGCATAGTCGGCTAAAGGGACCTATCTGGAATCATTCATATTCAGTTATCTATGTGCTGATTTTGTTCCATTCGGTTTCGGAGCACATCAGAACAAAACTGTTATCGGAGAGGAGAGGGATGGGTGGGTAGAAGTGAGGGGGGGGGGGGGAGGGTCCAGTGGGTCCAGTGGACTTGCTCCATTGTTTTCAGTGGTAGTACTGACAAGATCCCTACGTTAACCTGAAGTAGATTTGTATAGGATTGCCGTAAGGTTGGCAGGATTACTGTAGGAGTGGATTCCCCCTCATCAATCCCACGTCTGCATGATGACCAGCGGATCTACTTAGGAACGACGTTAATCCTATGAGCAAACTTGACCTCAGTCCTATGCATCGGATCTCCGTGGGGTTGTTGGCTGATAGAGTTCACTCACGCGTCATCTACTCACGACTTTATACGACCAATGTGCTATATCTCTTTTAGCAGCTTCTGAGTTGGAGTGTGAGTTTGGGTTTGACGGCGGGTCGGATCGATGACGGCCACTTTGCGCCTTTCACAGATTTGACGTTACATTACTTTGGGCAAAGATACTAGAATTGATAAGATGAAACAGCTAGTGCTTTTAGCGTGCTCACACTTCGCACCGCCACCAGCTAGCAGCAAACGCGCGGAAGTCATGAAAAGTGCTGTATTTTACAAGCCCAAATAGGGAAAATATTGAATTTTGTTCACTGTTCAGCTATCGCTATGGGCCTTGATTGACGTCACTTACTGTGGAATTATAATCTCAATCGCTCTGGGAAACTCTGGCTAATTTTTCTTCTTCTTCTTTTTTTAGTCGCAGTAGCACTGTCACAATTTTGCATCATAAATGTACCATTATATCAAGCATTCTTTTCATACAATGCACCATGGGCCCGCCCCCGATCAGTGCACAAACTGTATGCGGGCTTTTTCAGAATGGTGCAAAGAAAACAGTGTCTCGTCTTATTTTATCTAGTATCTTTGCTTTGGGCTAGGTTCAGCCCTGAGATTCCTATAAATGTGATCAAATAAAAGTGAAGTTAAAAATCTGCTAGCAAAAGGCCTGTACTAGTGTGCAGTACCTCTTATAGCATCTGATGGTAAGGCGCTAGTGTTTATGTACCCGGAGGGTGAATAACTCCCTGCAGTTCAAACACCATAGATCCACGATCATATATCTCGTCCTTCCTCTCACAGTCCTTTTCATCCCCTCTCCAGTTTACCCCACACCCGCAAGGTTACATTCTTTTTCCTCCTGAAATCATCGGATAACAACGGGCACTTGATTTGTTCTCCGGAGTTGCTCGTCTTCCCCAGTGGGAATGACATTTACTTAGAGCGTTATGCCAACAATGATCAGCCTCATGCCCTTCGTGGAAATATCCTCCGACAAATAAAATGCGCCATTAACCGCAAACGACCCCAGCTGTAATGGTGTAGGTGAGTGCAAATTTGACTATGCAGCATCCGCTTCCCCGCAGAGTAGGTACTTACCACTTTCATCATGCTGAACTATTGCGCAATGAGAAGTCATCGCTGTTGCACATTTAACCTTTCTGATGGTCATGAAACTGTCGGGTGATGAAGGTAGAAGATGGTAAATGTGCTCCTTATACCCAGTGGTAAATATTTACTTGCAAGGACGAACATCACAGTGAAGTGGCTGTAATTAGGGGACATCACAGTTACTAAGTACGGAACGTTACAGCGAACAAACTGTACACCCAAGAAATAATGGCAGAAGCTGACTGTGTCTGACCTAGCTCAGTATGATATTCTTATGGCCTTCCCGGATCTACTAAGAAGACTTAAGAAATTACGGTGTGCACTGCTTGTCTGCCAGCCTCTGACTGTGTTTGACAGGGCTTAGTATGATATCTCCTTTTGCCCGGAACGTCACAGCCAGTTGCTGCCAGCAAAAGGTACACCCAAGAAATAGTGGTAGACTCTAACTGTGTCTGAGCGGGCTTAGTATGATAGGGTCTCCCCTGATTTACTAAGAAAATATAGTAAATTATGTTGTGTACTTTTTTTCTGCCAGTAGCTGACAGTTCTGTTCCAGGCTTAGTATGATACAGTCTCGCATTCAATTCATCGTTAGAGGTAACACAGGGAGCAGTAACAGAATAGACAATGAGGCGTTGAGTGCATACAATGGTGAGATCAGTTAATGTATTTGTTGAAATGTAAAACTGATTCTATAAATGATGATTAGAAAATGTCATGGGTATTAAGAAAGGCCTTCTGTTTGCTCTCCAACAGTTAATCTGTCACGCCCACTTTAAAATGCACAGCATTGCATGGCTTAAGGGAACCTCCTCGCAATATTTATTTGTTGTGCAAAGCTTGGAACTAAAATTCTTCTCACTCACCTTCATCTTCGTTGGTTTTTCCCCTTGTAGCTGTGTAATACTGACGTCAGAGTGTGAGTTTTACGGTCTAGATGAATTGTTCCAGGTAATTTAATCTTCATTCGTTTTATCCCAGTATCGCTAGGTGAACCTTTGCCAAAAGGGACGTCATCTGTAGATCATCTTCCCGGCAAGGTGCATTCAAGCGCTGCATCTAGTGGCTGCTCACCGATGAGTATTAACATTGTTCTACTGTTCACTTTCCACAACTGCTGATTGGCGCTGATAATTCGTATGCCTCGATAAGATAGTAATTTTTATGAAGAATTAAAAGATCAGTGATGCAGAGGAGGGATAAACGAAACGTTTCAAAAGAGCAAACGAATGGCAAAATGGAGTGGCTTGGGGTACATTTTGGCATACACTTCGAATAAGGTGAACGACAGACATGATGATTCTGAACTGTATTACATAATGTTTTGTGTGCAAGATTAAGAGAGGGGGTGAAAGAAAATGGGTGGGGTGGAGGTGGGAGGAAGTCACAGACTCTTGTTACATTACCGTGCACTCAGCTACCACGGACCAGGTGACAAAGGAAAAACAGCCACAATTACAACAGATCGGCACCATGTCAAAGTTGCCACTTTGGAGATGGTTTAAACTTTCGGACATGTAGATTGTGAGCCAGATGTCCAGTGCGTCTGGCACTACACAAAGGTCTAGCATTGGACTTGGTTATCAGAAGAAAACTAAAGAATCTTCTCTCCTCCCCCTCCCCCCCCCCCACCCCGAAAAAGGAGATACGACAAGACAGAATTATCCCTAGACCTACAACACCTCCTACCACCCATAGTAATTTATGATGTCGTTCATTTATTGAGTTAATTTTGAGGCTCGCCAAGAGTGCTGACGTTTTCCTGATTACTTTATAAGTTCGTTTCTTTTTCCTTGGATAGGCTTCTTTATAATGTAAGTGCATTGCAGTAATCGGGGAAGTGAAGGTTAGAGCCTCAGAGCATAACATGTGCAGGGATTTCATAGAACACAGAACGAGTTTTACTTAGGCTTCAGGTAAAAACTCTGTCCATGCGCGTGGTAAGCCGCTAGTAATGATGTACGCGCATGCCTGTTGTCATTTTTCTTGTTTCCAGCACCTCATTATTTGCTACTCCTGAATGCACGAAATGCTGGCAGCGCTCACCATGGGCTTGAAGATAATTGAACGTAACTACAAGTTGTGATCGGGCCATTACAGTCGTTCTTCCGTGTCAAACTGCACTTGTAATGACCTTGTGTGAGTCAACTTCGTTTTGCATTTCTGGAGTCGATTCAACTTTTTTCAAAATCAAGGCAGATCCTTGAAATGCCGTCGGCTATGTTTGTTCCAGTAAACAAATGAAGCTCTCCGAACCAGAGGGTTGGATTTTGATAATTTTCGGCGTTTTTTTGAAGTTTCTTACTTTACAAAATTATAAAGTAGCACATTTACAATTGATGACGTCAGTTCTTGTTTGTTCTATCTCCATTTTCAGTTGTGCAAAAAGTGGAGTTGGAACAAACAAGAAATAAGGTCGTGACTTAAAAAAAAAAGTCTTAATCAAGTTGTAGATCCCAGTCTCTTACAGAAAGAGCGAGGCACACTGCGGGTCCAGGTGAGAAAATAATTATTTCATGGATCTGCAGGCACAGTGCTGTGTTCAGACACTGTAGAGCACGAGTTTAATGTAGAATACAATATTAGCAAGGCAAAAACATGGTCAAGACACACACAACTCCGCTCCAACGCTTGCACAAACAACCTCACACAAGAAAATTAGTATAGTACTCGCGTACTGAAAGATTCAGGTATTTGCGCACACACGGAAGGCCTGGGAAATGAGCTGACATCTACTGATGGATCCCAGCCCGTGTTAGTCTAACTAATTCAGTGTCAATAGTAATGAGACCAGTCAGTGCGATCAGGTCAGCCTGCTCGTGCGCGAGGCCAAGGCCAGAGTACTCAGCGGAATCGGTTGTTTTTGTTGTTGTTTTTTTTTCAACTGTTTGTACCATCGAGTGCGTCGCAGGAAGACAGTTTTCGGTCTGCGGCCAGCTGGGAAGCCCGTCTTGGTGTAATGCCGTGGGTCGTCAGACTTTCTTTGGCACCACTTGTCCAAGTCTTCCTTGGTCTGCCCCTGGCCACGCCACGCCAGAGAACATGTTGTATGTGGGATGGGCCAGTTAGGACGTCGGCATTCGGAAGGGGTGTCCAAACCACTTTACTCTTTGATGCTGTACATGCCGGCGGACTGGTATTGTTACCACTATTTGCCAAAACAAAATGAACGTTAAACAAACAAAACCAAAAACATAGCTTAATGTAAACTAGGAAGTGCACAATAAACATAACAGCAAAGTTTTTATTTGTGTGTTTGACACGGGTTTATTTCCTTTTTCACCAAAGTTAAGAACTGTTCCCAAAGGAAAAGGCTTGGAAATCTCCCCAAGCAAGCTCCGTATTTCTTGCACCGGGGTCACGGCACTTCCATCTTTTCTAGTCCAGTACAAGCAAATGGGATACTTTTAAATATTCTCTTGTACAGTATTATATCTCTTTCTCCCCTCCCGCACGAACTCCAACACCCATCTTCTTGGCACGTGAAATAGCGTTGCATTTATATGTCAAATAAAAAGTCCTCCCCTTCCACTCACCAGTAAATTTAATGGCCAGGTCGCCGACATCTAACTGCTTTTCAGATATAAGATATGCCTTCTTTCTTCGGTAATGACATATGTTGCTACGTTACATCAATCGTACTCGCCAGTTACGACCCTATGAACTCGAATATACATCAAAGATACAAAAACATGAATCATAAACGACGTAAACTTAACCAATGATTGCCAGAACACCTGGACATTTTTTTTTCTCTCTCAAAAAATGCCAACGGATCAGTCAAAACTCATCAAATTTTCCTCTATTCCCTTGAAATTTTTCCAGCATTCCCTTTGGATGATCTGAAATCAAGTTTTCCCCTCACAAAACACATTGTGCATCGCATTGCAAAGACAGAGGCGTCTATCCTTTCACATGCATCGCTTTGATCTCCCGTGAAAGATTTCTTCTTCGTTTTCTTGTTCAGTGCACAGGCAATTCGCTGTTTGTGGATTACAACAGTGAAATGCACAGAAAAACCCACGTGATTTAAAATGCTGAAACAGCAGCAACACGGGGTTTAAGATTTGGCTGCAAGACAAGTCAGTAGGGAGTATATGATTTTTTTTCCATTTTATTTTTGTAGACTTGTCTAGCACTAGCAAATGACACTGTTTTATCCTACCGTCGAGATCCTGCTATAAGCCGACACCCTCCAACCTTATAAAAATTTCTCACAGGGAGTGGGCGGGAGAATGTTAGAATGCAAGGTGTAAAAGTTGTAAACAATTTATGTGGCTGTGAAAATTCCAGAAACAGCTGAATGACTGTCATGAGATTTAAGACACAAAGTGTTTATGGCTTTACCAGGACGACATTTCATTCATACCACAAACACCAACCGCCATGGAGAGAGACCCCGCAGATTTTTTATTGTTCTTTAGATTTTCATTTTTTTAAACCGAAAAAAAAGAAAATTAATATAAACTAGGGAATCTATACTGATGACTTAGCCAGTTATTTACTGATATCCACGCCAACAGGATAAACCGTGTAAAAGAATGCTATGAGTGATGAGATGACACTTTATTTACAGATAACCGTGCCTCAAACGTGGGCATAGAATGTGGTTTATTTGCAATCGGCCGCCGACAGCAGAAACAATTCCCGATGGTATCAAGAAGAAATGCCCATCCCCTGCAAACAATTTTGTTTCTTCTTTTTACTGTGGATTTTTATTAATCTTTTTAAATGTTTGCCATATTTTAAAACTTTGGTACATTTTTAAACTTTGGCGTGCCTTTAAATTTTGGTACACTTTTAAATTCTTGAATAACCTTATTGTTTCCACAACTTTTGAACAGACCTGGAAACTCCAACACAAAGTATAATTACTAGAAATCTGATGTCACTGGTTTTGGCCATATCTGCTTTGATAGTCTAAAGGCAGTTAGAACGTTAAAATACGCCACTGGAATGCAAAAGGTTAAGTTGGCAAACAGATTGGCCGGGAAGACATGGACGAACGAACTCTCATTAGCCAGTCCAGGGTACATCAGTAACTCTGTCCCAATCCATCATTCTCCGCTCCCTTTAAATAGCGAATCATTTCAAGACTTAACTGTGTTTCTCCGTTTCCCGTTATGTGTTACATTTTTTGTAATGGAAAGAAAATAAACGGATGGCTAAGTGGTTTGAATGAGAGGTAGACAGATTCTCAGGCAGCGACCAAGAGATAAAATTGAGTACGGATTGAAGAATGCATAAATAGCTGAAGGGACATTGAGATAGGGGAAAAGATAAGATGGATAGACGGATGGATGGATGGATGGATAGCTGGATAGATAGATAGACGGATAGATAGATGGATAGATGTGTAGATAGATAGATAGATAGATAGATAGATAGATAGATAGATAGATAGATAGATAGATAGATAGATAGATAGATAGATAGATAGATAGATAGATAGATAGATAGATAGATAGATAGATAGATAAACATACTATAAAATCTGCTGCATATGTCAAAAACAAAAAAAAAGAATTAATCCGTATAACCTAAGATAACATAATGAGTCCTATGGGGTTAATCTATATTGGTACTAACTTTGTTGACAAAAATGAAAATAAACAAACAGAACTATTCATAATAATAAAATATAAGGCCAACAACACTGAAACGTAAAGCCCGCAAGCATGTTCAGTCCTGCAGACAATTTTTTTTTCGTCTTCACATTTGCCAAAAAAATAGTGTACTTCGCAAAACCCCCATGTTGGTATCAAATAAGAAGAAAAACATAATTATGACCAATTAAGAAAGAAACAATAGCAAATAAATATACCTGTAACATCAAAATAAATACCCCGTGCCAGGTTTTGCTTCAAATAGCTATATAGCTCATGTTAATTATGTACACACTGGTTATATTTGCTCTTCAGTGGGTGGCACGGCGCTATTTTCCAACTGCACCTGTATAAATCCACATATTCTTCTCCTCACTATAAGCCGCCTGAGCTCTGCGCCGTTATCATGTAAATCAGTAAGGCGTGTGAGAACGGTAGTACAAAACATTTCTTCAGGTCTAGAAAGACATCAAAGATATAGATCTTCCCCGTTGGAACATGCAAAACATTTATTTTAAACCTAATTGATGTATACATGTCGCTGTATAGTGAGCTATAGTTTTAGGATAGGCATTGAGCTATGTATAAAATGTCTGCCGTGAGAGGGGGAAAGTTCGTCCTTTCAGCTTGTCTCCCAGCCACTTCCCCCTCCTCAACTACATCAGTTTTTTACCACCCCCTCAGCAGCACAGAGGTCTTATAATATACATGCACGCTCAATTTCATGTTCAAGGGAGTGTTCAAATTTGCAGCGGCCCTGGAAAAGACATGACTAATTAGTCAGTTCTTCAAAGTTAATCCAGCTTCCTCTGTGCACAACTGTACAAAAATGTCTTGCTTTTTTTCCCCGTATACTTCTCGTAATTGAATTATAGATACTCACGCACGCTAAACGCTATATTACGCACTTTAAAATTTCTTTAGGCTAGTAACGCCCTGAGTCAAATCTCATCGCGTCGGTTCTGACTTAGATTTGAACTTCCTTTGAATTAACTGGCGATACAGACTTGACGTGTGAGTCTTACTAGTGCAGGAAGTCCCGTATAACCCCCACAGTGCACTAAACCGAGCAAAAACAGATTTGTCTCAATGCGGTATAGACGAAAAGGTTTTCGTAAAAACCATTCTCTTATATAAACAAACAAAAACGTTGAGAAAATACATAAATAGCTTTCTGCTATGAGATATTTATATTATTGTGTTTGTCTCTAAAAGCTGTCTGCCTTTGAGCAATGAATACAGCGAAATCAAGTAAACAGTCGCTTCCAATTGAAAAACGTTTAAGCGATTAAGCGTGGTGTTTGAATGACAACCTATCGCATCAATCCCACAGAAACATGTGTTTCGTCTATTGACAAATGAAGACAGGTTTATGGTCGAACACAAAAATATTTTAATACTTCATCGCTACACTTGCATTAAGTTATTTATCGTACGTAGAGGCAATTGGCACCTTGCATGTTTGGCTCGTTATCAAGATAATGAAACTTTATGATTGCGTACAGGGTGCGATTTTTGCTGAGTCTTCAAACATGTCTGATAGTGGTTCCTTGTCTTTCATGGCTAACTAATCTCATCTTGAAGCCATGCTCTTGGTGCTGTTCATCTGATTGCCTATTTATATATATATATCAAAGAAGAAGTAGGAGAAGCAACGGCAAGACAAAGCAAAAGATGCATGGTCCTAATGAGTGTTTCAGCGTACTGAATTGTTTCACGTCACTTTATCTGAAGTACGTCTACAGTTGAAGGACAATGCTTTCGTTCTCATTTTATTATGATAGTTGGAGTAGTTATTTTGTGTCTCAGACTTGATATAATTGCCTCCTCAACCTCTCGATTCCCAAACGAGTGTTTCACACATCAATGGCATCACAAAACTCATTTATGTATCATCGAGCCACTCAACATAAACAACAAAACTGGGCAGATCATCAGTTCTCCACATCAAGTTTTAGCACTAAAAACAACACATCCGCCATATTCACGCCATACATACAGCATTTATTTTCTCTATACTAGTATACCAAAACGAACTCAGATTTCTAAGAAATTTCTACTTTTGTGACTTTTCCATCGTGATGAAGCTCTATAGACGTCATCAAATTCCAGAGCTCCAGTATAACCATTTCACTCATGGCTTCTATAAATCAGTTGTATTTGGATCCATAGCCTACAGTCAGTATAACCCAAGGTTGGGGTAGTTATCCCTCACGGCTGAGGCGTTTCCATTGCTTGAACTGGGTTTTATATTTTACGCTAATTCATCATGACGACAGGTACGATGAGCGAAAGTGGCAAACTCGTGTTCTCTTCACCATGGACAGATGATTTTGTACATAATATAGATTGCTATCGTGATTATTATATTATTCTATATTCTGTTATGTAATCTGCAATGAAATACGCATGATCCGAATTGAATAGCAGAACAGGTTAATGTAGCACCATGTTATAACTGGGCTGCAATGGCACAAAGGCAAAATTTCCCAAATGGGATTAAAGAGTTATACAAATACAAATACAAATACAAATACAAATAGAGAACATAACAGGTTTGTGCAGTTTGTTCGGAAATCTCTGTCGCATTAACACAAAATTAAACATGTATTTTCAGGCATTTTACTGTCGCGACAAGTAAAATGTCAGCCGCTGGGATTATCTGAAGAGATGGTCATCGCATTGTCAAATAAACAACGCGATTTTTAGTCAGATGATGAAAAAAAAAAATCTCGTTTCATGAGTTCAGTATGATAATAGAAACAGCTGTAAGACGTGAAAGACTGTTGTTTCTGCCATTAACATTGGCAGTAACGTCACATCAAACAGCTGCAGTTCAAATGGAATTTCTAGCTTTCTGTGTTTATTGCGTGGCGTTCGATTTTCCCGTCTTTGCCCCTCAAACATCTGGAATTTATGCGATTTCAGTCGGCTTCTAATTCAGCCTCATGCCGAGAACGTCCTTGGGAACAGATCATGGATGGTAAAGTGTGTAGAAACTTCACTAGCATTTGTTGCTGGGCGGTTTGAATGTGATAGACAGTTGCCAGATGTATTGTCGTTAGTTTGCCATTTCTATCTATCTGTCTGTCTGTCTGTCTCTCCGTCCGTCCGTCCGTCCGTCCGTCTGTCTGTCTGTCTGTCTGTCTGTCTATCTATCTATCTATCTATTTGCCTGCATGTCTGTTTGTCCGTCTGTCTGCCATTCTCTTGCCAATATACTCGCCCTTTGTGCAATCCTCCACCCCCCCTCCACGATTCACGGAAACGAAAGCTATTTTCATTATCCGCTTTAATACCTTTACAAATTGAAAGATATGCATCAGATAGATAGCACTCAGATGCCTGGGTATATTAAGACATCATTAGGCTTGCAATTTAGCATAAATGGTTTCCTGCAGCATTTGATGCAGTGTGAGAATAAGGGAACGTGTATTCGAATGTAAGTGATTAAAATTCGGACAGAAAAGCACTGCAGCCATCATAACATCTTGAACCTCACAGTGTCAGTGACATTTCTAGTGTGGCATGAAAAACGTTCATTATGAACGGGCAAGGGTTAGGTTAAATGGTATATAGGTAGAATGCGCATGACGTCACAGAGGTTTTGTTTTGTACTTCCGGCAAACAAGATGGCCGGTGGATCAGCTGATGAGTGTAACTTCGAGATGTGTCTGAGCAGTTAAAATGCCTGCTGGTTGCATTGTAGTTGACTGTTGTGACAGGGGTGGAAAGGATGTACCCAAACTGGTCCGATTCCTTACCATCCGTGTAAACAAGAGAAAGGAAGTGAAAAAATTGACCGAACGTCTCCCATGTGCGTATACACACGTGTCATTGTTTACAGTAGTGAACTCGCCGCCGATTGGTTCGCGACTCCTTAAGTGGGTCCGGACAGACAAGATAGTGGATATGCGCATTCTACCTATAGTAGAGTGCAAAATAGAGTTTACACAGCACAGCAGAATGGGAAAACAAGACTTCCAATATATATTTTACAGTTATATTTGGCAAAATATTCAGTGCGCACTAGGAATTTCGTTCATAAACTCATTGTCCTGAGGTCACCATCCAACCAGTCAGCCAATCAAAATCAGCTTATGGGAGCCTAGGCAAGGTTTGATTGGTCAGCCACGACCATGCATCCAGTCAGCGTGAATTCTGGGCGGGACGAATATGCTGAAAACTGGGTTTGAAATGATTTCAAGCACGGGTTAGGTAACCCTCCCCCGTTAGGTAACCCTCCCTCGTAGGTCTTCTTCTAAAACGTGAACGTTTTTGTGGGATCACAGTGAGTCATAATTCCATTTTCTGAGTGCAGAATGGAGGAATGTTGCATAAAGAGGAAAACTGGAAGGGAAGGCCTAGAGATCGGTTCAGATCAGGGGATTAGGGGAGGGGGTGGGGGGGGGGGGGCACTGTCTGAGACATGAGTCAAGAGAGTCAGTATGATGAGAATGTTTAAAAACTTTTGCCTAGAGTTCTTGACAATCCAAAGTGTTCCTTGTTGCTTGACAAGACAAAGAAAGTGCCACAGGTAAAGAAGTTAGAAATCAGAAAACAAAACAAAAACAAAAAATAAAGAGAGGATGGATAGATAGATAGATAGATAAATAGATAGATAGATAGATAAATAGATAGATAGATAGATAGATAGATAGATAGATAGATAGATAGAGATAGATAGATAGGTAGATAGATAGATAGATAGATAGATAGATAGATGGATAGATAGAGATAGATAGATAGGTAGATAGATAGATAGATAGATAGATAGATAGATAGATAGATAGATAGATAGATGGATAGATAGACAGATAGATAGATAGATAGATAGATAGATAGATAGATAGAGATAGATAGATAGATAGATAGATAGATAGATAGATAGATAGATAGATAGATAGATAGATAGATAGAGATAGATAGATAGATAGATAGATAGATAGATAGATAGATAGATAGATAGATAGATAGATAGATAGATAGATAGATAGATAGATAGAGAGAGAGAGAGAGAGAGAGAGAGAGAGAGAGGAAGTCAGATAAAGAGATGGAGAAAAAGAGAGAGAGAAAGAGGAAGCGAGAGAGAGAGAGAGAGAGAGAGAACGAGAGAGATGGAGAGAGATAGAGAGAAAGACAGAGATGGAGAGAGAGAGAGAAAGAGAAAGAAAGCGAGATAGAGATGAAGAAAGAGAGAGAGAGAGAGAGAGAGAGAGAGAGAGAGAGAGAGAGAGAGAGAGAGAGAGAGGTGCATCGCTGAGAGTCAAGCAATAAAAGAATCAATTCATTTAGGAAACAAAGAAAATCAAATAAATCACCAAAACGCATGTAGTTCCATTTCAATGTTTATATAGTTTTTTCATCTTGCTGCAAAAAACGACAAACGTCTGGCAAAAGAGAAAAAGAGAACAAAAACAAAGCCAGGCATGTTTTGTTTTTTCTTCAGTTCAGAAACAAGTCGACTTATGCGTCATTCTGCTGGGTTCACATTTCTTTGTCTGTGAGTTTAACCTTTATAAAGCCATTTGCAAAGTTTTCTGGCAGCAATATTTCACTTGGATTGATGACAGCAAGATGAGATGTTACCTGCCCCCGTGTCAGGCTAATCGTAGACACATGGACGTGCGTATTCGCGTCTTCTCTTGTACACGACTGCAACGATGCTGTCGTTGATGTGAGACGATCATCAGAATCGAATCAAAAGTATTCGTCTTCCGTGACAAGGAAAAAAATCGAGTGAAGTCAAAAACTGTTTTTCAAATACTGACATCTGAAAGTCAGAAACATGTACTCGGGGTCAAATTATGTTTTGTTTTTTTTTTAACAAATAGAAAGTAAACAATTTTCTTTGGCAAATGTTCAATCTGTGTGAATCTGGAAATTGCCAGTGTCAGTTTGAAGAAGCAGAGACACCACGTTAGATGTTCAGATTAAAAGTAGAAAGTCATAATCCGGACTTGCCACAAAGATGTCAGGAATGTGGGGTGTTTTAAATATATTTCGGCCCATCTTTTGATATCTTTTTCGATCAATCATTGCGCCCTTGAGAGCATAACTCAGGGTGTTGTTTAGTTGTTAGTTTGTCTTTTCAGAGTGTAGGACAATAATTGTATTTGTCTAAGAGACCGTCGAAAGAAAGCCGAAGAGAGGAAATGCCGAGTTGTGTTCACAATTTAGCTTTATTTTGTAATCGGGGTATCCTACTAATTTCGCGGAAGGTCACAAGCAAATGATGCCAGCAAAATGTAAACCCAAGAAATAATGGCAGATGCTGACTGTGTCTCACCTGGCTTGGTATGAAAGGGTCTTCCCGCATTTGCTAAGAAAATATTATTTAGAATGCACTGCTTGTCTGCCAGCAAAGTCAAAATTTGGCAAAAAGAAAAAGTTGTATGGAGCGAAGCATCGCGTAAGAAACAATACCCAAACGATACAAAGAAATGTAAACTAAAAGAGAAGACAGAAAATGGCCGATATTTCGGCAACAGCCCTTTTCAAGGAAAAATAAAGAAAAAAAAAACAACTACAGAGGGAACAAAATTGGAAAACTGAACAGATAAAAAAAATCGAACAATAAAAGATTTGAATAGGAAATGTATAGAATCTAAACAGAATATGTCGACTTATCCGCGAGTTCTTGCTTGGACAGCAGCACACTGGCATGTCTGCCGGTGTAAATTTTGACTTTGCCTATAGCCTTCTTGGGACCCCACAGTTTTTCTATGGTTTTTATAATATTTTGTCTGCCAGCAGTTGGCTGTGCCGTTTCGGGCTTAATATGATACCTTTGTTTATGTAAAATACCTTCTTCCCCTGCCCGAACAACAGCTCTCTCATTTATACACAATCATATTTTTCCCATACCATTCAATCTGCTATCTTCCTAATCTTATCCTCTGTCCTTTTCAATTATCTCATGTGTATTTCTAAGCTGTGATAACTGTTTATTGTAAAAATGGATGATGCAAAGTTCGGCAATTCCGACCACACACTCTAATTCCAGGCGTGAATGCACGAGGGGAGATAACTCTGTCTTATCTCACAGGATCTGAAAGCAAAACAGTGACATGTGGCAGGCACACGAATATTTTTTTTTTAAAAGTCTTTAAAAAAAGCAAGCATTAATCTTTTGAATTTCTCTTTTCCTAATGTATCGTTGACCCTACCATGAAACCACTTAAAGGCACAAATGCAGATGGCAGATCATTTTCAGTAAATATTCGGTGGGCTTCTTCTTGAATTTTTTTTTTTTTTTCATTCCATTGATTAAGAGGGAGTATAGTGTTTCAAATGGTCATATATGACTTGTGATTAAAAGTGTAATTAAGACAAACTACACATTTCAAGTAAATCAGTTTCTGTTTGGGTAAAATTAGATCCTTTGCACTTGAATGGTTTCATGGTAATGACAGGGATAGCGCATACCTTCACAAAAGGTATTTACCTCTCCGTAATCGAGCCATATTGTAAGACTACTGTAAAAGAAAATGAAAGCATATTCACCTGACTGTAATATTCACCATACAAAAAATGTTTGCCTGTTTCGTTCTACAAGACCGAGTAAAACTGTAAGTGTAACTGGCAAACAAAACTAACCAAAAGTAAAATAACGGATAAAAACGAGATGGGCGCAAAGTGACCGTTTTCGTGCCGTCGCGCCGTAAAACCCAAACTCCAAATCAGCCTTAAACTTGCAAAACACCAGAATGTTCCGTCTGGCGGGAATGCGTACTTTTACCACAGTGATAATTATCATATTTCTTGTCGGTACAAAACTGCGCAAACACAATACCATTTTTTTCTGCTCAATGTGTCTTTTGTCATAAACCATTTTTGGTGGTCTGGCACTGGTGTTGTCAATTACTATGAGGTGCGGGTTTCATGCCATGACACAGGCTGATAACCCTGGGCTTCACCTATCGCACCACGCCAAAGGTAGATGTGGATGTTATCAATCATGCTGAAATATCCCTTCAGGCCGGAGATTATGAGCCGGGAATTTGCCTGGACTGACAAATCTTCCCCTGTTTGTGGCTGAGCCAAGTCTGCATCAACCAGTCTAACTTTTCTTCTTGGTTCCTTCATACTTTCTCTTATTTGTGGTGAGCTACGCAAGTACATGTAGCCTACATTTTTTTTTCTTTTGGTCCTACTATGATCTTAAGAAACATTAAAAGAAAAGAAGAAAAATCTCTAGAATTGCAGAAAGGCTGGGACAATGTTAAGAAATTGACAGCATACAGAAAATTTCTGGGGTCGCAGCGAGGCTTGAAGCAAATTCAAAACGTGGCAAAAAAAAAATGTTGTGCAGCAAAGCCTCCGGTAAGAATTAATGCAAAAACGATGCAACCAAGAGCAGTTTTGCTACTTTTACAACTTTTTCCTTGTGCCATATTTTGACTTTGGGACAAAGCTAAGTCCTGGCACAGATAGAAAGAAAAGACTGTATGTTGCAAGGTCCTGTATAGGAAACAAGAACAAGAAGGAAATGTTGGAGTAAATATTTTTCAGTTTTACAAAAAATGCTTTTGTTATTTATTGTAAGGTTTCATTATCGTTTGTTTTCAATAAAGGGCTATGGAACATACAGATCCACAGCCTCTCTGTGTCGTTCTAGTGTATTTGAGTGTGACATTTTATCTATCTGGAAATAATAATAACAAAACAACAAAAACAACGCCCCATTGTCAATTAATGTCTTTCGTATGATTTCTGTATGATTTTTGTTATGTTTTTATTTCATGGGCAATCATGAACGTTTCTAACGTTTGTTAGTACCGCGTTAAAGGTCACAAGAACAATCTGAGGTCAGTCTTTTTCACTCTTATATATCCACATTAAAAATCTTCCAATTTGATAGTAAAAGAACGCTGAAACTGATGGGTGATAAGCTACAAATGGCATCTTCCATCTCCGAGGAGAACCATTGACCGTTCACAGATGTGTTTTAGGGATGTGTGCAAGATGGATATGAAGGCTGTTGATACAGATGCCGGGTCTTGGGTGGGCCCCCTGCCGAAGACCGCGCTAAGTAGAGAAGCACCCTGGGCCAACATCTCAAAACCGGGGGAAAGAAACTGATAAATGCAGTGGAAGACAAGCTGGCCTGCTGAAAAGAACGCTACAACATCCACAGATCTGTGACCACCCACAGACTTGACCACTGCGGTCGGTGACTTGCAGAAAGTGGGCGGGTGGGCGGCCCCGAACATTAAATTTAGAGTGTATCCAATCACAGGGTCCCTAGGCCCTATACTTGAGTCTAGGGGCATACAATCAAGGAATTGGCCCCGGGGATAACGGGGCATCACCAAACCTCTACACGCCACTGACTGCGGTAGACACTATCACTCTCGTACTGGCCTGTTCAGCCACAACCACAAGTGACGCTGCTCCAATAGAGCATACAGTCAAAACAGTTAGGCCATGGTCATCCCTGATCGACAGGGGCCTGTGAAGCAACAGTCATACACAGCAATAGTCATACAGAGATTAAAATCTGCCGCGAACTGGCTTCTCTTTCCTGACATTCTGAATAGAGGAAAGATTACTGCCCAAACGAGGAAAATCTGTATTGACCGGAAAGCTTTCACTTTTTTCCTTGACCGAAACTTTTAATTTAGGTCCAAACTCATAATGGACACAAAAGAATGTACTTACATGAACGTATATTTTACAAGTTGAATACACACAACTGCACTCTTTTCGAAGTTTTCTTCAGCATTCCAGCCTTCACCCTTTGTGCAGAGTAATATTTACTTCGACACACCAGTTTACGCTGTAGTTTGTATGCATGGAATAATTCATAAAAAGAGGTTACTTACGTAAGTGTTCGCCAATATGGACTGCAGGTGTTTACGAAAATGATGATGTGCCATCTTGAAAACGCCGATCTTCGTACCTAGGGCATCATTTGTTTGTGTGCCTACCGTGTGCGTTATATAGTATTGATGTCTTTATGAATCTGTCTGTTTGCCATTTCTTTCTTATGACTTATCAGAAAAGATGGGAATCATGTTCAGCAAAATGTCAGTAACACTTTTATCTCCATCTTTATTATATCGATCTTTTATGTGGTTAATGTTTTGTTGGAGTCACCGTCCTTTACAAGTTCAAGCATCCCATTTATTGGACAAGCATTAGTAATGTCATACTGCCTTTGATCCGTTGGTTGTTTGCGGGAGCTGCACGGCTTCGAAAAGCACCGTGTAGGGCAAAAACCTCAACTTGCCATGATGGTGGCATCTGAATATGTGCACATTCAAAGCAAAGATGTATTTTTATGCCAGAACCAGCACGTAACGGGTTTGTACAGTTGGGTGCCCAACAAGAGGATGGCATCGTTCGACCGTTGTCCACCGCTTCCGCCCTACAATTGGGGCACGCCGCCATTTTGTTTGCAAATCACGTGATATGGAGGACGGTAAATTAAAAGAATCTATATGGGAGAAGTGAGAACATCATGACATTAAACCAATAGACACAAAACTGAATTGTCTCAGATGGATTTCTTTGAAACTAAATAATGTCCCTTTTGGTCTCAAGAAGTTTGAGGATGAGAGTAGATTAAGTTCAGTTAATGATTGTGAAGGGAGCATTGTGAACTGACCTTATGTTAATCCTGATTATTGCATGCTTACCTACTTACTATGTCGGAAGACAAGTTAGCTGTTTAAAAGATATTTAAATCTTTGTGTGCCATGATTTTTTCCACGCTTGCCGATACAGGAAGATTAATGAAGACTGACCACAGCAACATCTATTAAATTGCAGGTCGACTTTCTTTCTCCCGGAAACAAAATAGCCTAGCATTCTTGTGCACCGATACATCGGCGATTGGCACACAAAGGGTTAAAACAAGGTATATAAAGACCTCTCAATATTATAGTCTTCTAAAGCCAGCCAGCGCATTGAATCAAGGCTGTTGTGCAAGGGTTTTGACTCACACTTGATCTTCCTTTGAATCAACTAGCGAGCCAGTCATGTTGCAGTCTCACCAATGCGCAAGGTCCCGTTTAACTACATAGTCCACAAAACCGAAGGAAAATAGACGTAACTCACTTTGCCATGGTCCTAAACTCTAAATATAGCAGTTTACTGGGACTGCAGCAAGAAGAAGATGAAAATATTAAAGAAAGGGCAGAAGTGCAGAAAACAAAGACGTCAAAAGGAACAAAAGGAATCAGTAAAGAATTCCTTGGCAGGTTATGATTACCTAGGTCACGCTGTTCGTACTTGTGACCCGCCATCTGTGTTTGAACCCCCGCCTTCAAGCACCAACAGCTATCGCCCTGCCACAGATGACATTTCATATGAAAACAACCAAAAAATATAAAAAATCTGGCCGGAAGTAGACGGCTGTGAATGTCAAGGCCGGACTTGGCGCGAGCTATTGTCTCTACAGACACTTTGTTGTTGTGTATTCAGAGGGGATTCTGGGGCTGCCAATGCTTTAGCACTGAACTGCTATCACCAGATGGCGGCGGCGGGAGCCAAGGAAAGTACTGAGCTACAGACAGAGTGAAAGTAAGTCAGAACAGAAGACTTGGAAATGGTTGTGGGTTATGCGCTTTTATGCGTCTTTGACGTTGAGAAATTAGGATAATTGTAGTCTCTCTCTCTTTCTCTCTGTCTGTCTATCTATCTATTTATCTATCTATCTATCTATCTATCTATCTATCTATCTATCTATCTATCTATCTATCTATCTATCTATCTATCTATCTATCTATCTATCTATCTATCTATCTATATATCTTCTATCTATCTATCTATCTATCTATCTATCTATCTATCTATCTATCTATCTATCTATCTATCTATCTATCTATCTATCTATCTATCTATCTATCTATCTATCTGTCTGTCTACTGTCTGTCTGCCTACCGTTTGTCTGTATGTCTGTCTGCCTGCTCGTCAGTTTGTTTGTCTATCTATCTATCTATCTATCTATCTATCTATCTATCTATCTATCTATCTATCTATCTATCTATCTATCTATCTATCTATCTATCTATCTATCTATCTATCTATCTATCTATCTATCTATCTGTCTATCTATCTATCTATCTATCGGTCTGCCTGTTTGTTCATCATTAGGCTATCTGTCTATCTTTTCTTCATTTTTCAGGCAATCCCTGTCTTGACACATCTACATCCTACCGTGTCCAGCCGTGGAACAACTTGTTCCTTTGTAAAATAAGTGAAATCAAAACACAGAAAAAATGACTGAAATAAACCACCTGTCGCATGATTTTGTATTTACAACTTTAACTCTATGTGTACTTTGATACATTCTACATGGCAGAAGGTCTCGATTTGTCAATTTTTTTTAAAATCTCGTCTTTCGCCGGCGAACGATAATACCGACTTCCAGATATAAAAGTCAGCATCATGTATGGCAAATATTTAGCTACTCTCACAATAGCAATGGAAACTGCAGACACGTTAAAAACGAAATGGAGGCGTGTCCTTTTTTTCCCCATTTCTTTACTTGATGAAAACACTGAATCGACAGCTTTTTATCTTTCAAATCATAATGCGTACATATCTTATTTTCACACTGCTATTGGCAATTCCCAGGTAATTCAGCTGGAAGTTTTACCTGCGGAGTGCAAAAAGAACAGATCATCATGAGGAACGAATCTGATCTTTGCCTTATATTTAGCTATCTCGGTACGCAACTGATTGTTAGGTGTTAATATCACCCTCGGGAACAGCAGTACTACAGTAATCATCTGCGTAGCGTGGGCGTGTGCTGTGAGATCTGTGGATGCAAAATAACTCAGGGGTTTCCTTACAGTAGACACATACCCTGCAGTGGAACGTCGTTAATCAACATATATATATGTTCAGAATTTATTTATATCTTTTCAGTTAATAAAATAGATATGCTTTGGCATTGACCCACGCCCTTTCCCACTCAGCTGTATATATCACTTACACAACCTTCAAATTTTATACACTCTTTTTGATAACTGTCTTTAGGATACAAGCCTCAGCAGCAGTAGAAGTGATGTACGATTCTCTTCACTTTCATGTTTTATCTTTTGCCTATGATATACGAGTACATTGTCTGACCAAATTTCGGCAGAAGACGACCTTAGTTCTTATTAGTTTTATTATTCTCCATTTTCTCAAAAACTGGAGATGTTTTAGTATGTAGAAGAAGTATAACAACTGCACAGTTTGACACTTGTTTAATATGCGTCGTGGCACTTATCATGCTGTTTCACAGTATCGATTTATTCTAAATCCTCATTGTAATACTACGTATAATATTTGGTCACTTTACAGCATTGGATAAAGGACATTTTTTCTTCTGTACTGCTTTTGGCACATTATAAAACCTGCGGCATTCGGATGATTTCTATGAAGAGCCCAAGTCTCTCTTCTGAGTTCAAGAGAATTCATTATTATCTGTCTATTTGTATTTGCTAAATACATGTTTTCTCTTAGCGTTGTTGAATGAATGAAGATAATGAGGCAATTCATTTAACGGAGGAATGTTCTACCCCGTGACTCGGACAAAGCATCCACTGAATAATGAACTAAGAATGCACTGGTTTTCAGGGAAGGTAAATATTATGCTCTTTGCTCAAGCCTCGAATTCTCCTACAGGGACAGGAAGAATTAATAAATATGAGTGGATCTGAGGAAATCGGGCTTACAGTGAACGACCAAATTCCTGAGGAAACCCTTCGAAATGGGAAACCATTTTCTATGGAAACTGAGATTTGATCATAATGTGAAAGGCTAGCCATGTTTCTGCATTCAATTAGAATTGTTTTGCTTAGAACTATAGAAAGTTCACCTTCAGCCCGGTTTTGCTAGATCCACCCACAATTATTTTGCTTCATACTGGATCTGGAGCACAAAGACCATGCTATTTGAAGCAAAACATCTATGGCGTATAAACAGTGACATTGTTGCCCAAACCACAAAAATGTGCATAAAGCATTGATACTCGACTCGTACACAGCAGAAATAGCAAAAGACCCTTGTATACAGCCCAGGAAACCAGACCTGATGTCCCTGCTCTTAAAACAAAACAGTCATTCTCTGTGATGATTCATCTCAAAGGCAACACGATACTGCAAGACGGAAGAGCGTGCCGATTAAATGTCAAGACTTGCTTTTATTATGATAGAAATCTGAAGCCGTTTGTCTTCTCTGGCGCTAAGATGTGTTCAACTGTTTCGCAAGCGAGTGTGTGTCATGCAGCTATGTTGGGCTCAGCAGCACAAAACAATTTGGGGGGAGGGGGGAATATCATACTAAGCACGGTCAGACCCACTCAGATGCTGGCAGCTGCCAGAAAAATGTACACCAAAGAAAAAATGGCAGAAGCTTTGCTGTGTCTGACCGGGCTTAGAATGATGTGGTCTTCCCGGACTTCCTAAGAAAATATAGGAAACTAGCTGAGGTCCCCGGCCCTGCCCGGGATAACTCGGTTTGAATACTGGTTTCAGTTCTGGGCGGTTATTATGGACCTGCTTCGTCTGGCTTGTTCCTATTTGTTTATTTTATTTTTGTTTGTTTGTTTTTAAATAAGTCTTACTGCTCTGCCTTTGTGAGTTGACACCCTGCGCATCCCGTACAACAGCATGATTTGCGCACGGGTTAGTGTGTTTGATAGTGAACACATCGCAGGAAGTGATTACGAAACCTTAAAATGGCGAACCATGACTCGAAACAGATGTAAATGATGGCGAAACAATAAATTTCCAATAAAAAGAACTACACCGATTTGAGACTTCTATTAAAAACTGTGCACCCTTACATCCATTCTGATGCACTATATAAAATCTGAAGTCTGAGTGTTGAGCGGTTCAGAAGCCTTTTGCAACGAAAAATCTCAAGTCCACAATATATAGTATAGATTATGGCGTGCACGTCTTGTCTGCCAGCATCTGACTGTGTCTGACCCGGCTTAGTATGATACCTGCCTTACCCTTCTGTGAATCTTACGTCAAATCAGAAGAGATCCAAATCATCAAAACCTTTTCGAGGCTGAAGGAATACTGAATTTCAAAATGCATGACTAATTTCAGACACCGGTGGAAGAAAAAAATAACATTTGACATGGTTGAAGTCCCAAGCAAAGAAGATTTTAAGACCCTGGTTTTTTGTGCGCACATTGAAAATCTGGTCTGCGAGGACCAAAAACAGCAGCATGATGTGCAGCAAATTAAACAAAAACAAACTGGTTAGTTTTCTCCCAGAAGTGTTGACTCCATTGAATTATGTTATCCAGATAATGTCATGTCGCGACTTCAGTTCATGTGTGTTCTATCTCTATTTTCTGAAAAACTGAAGATTTTTCAGTATGTAGAAGAGGTATAAACAATGCATGGCGACTTTTGTTTGAAATGGGCCGTTACCAAAGTGTTCACAGTTCCGATTTATTCTCAATCCTTATCATAATACTAAAGCCTCAAACGTTTAATGTCGAATTTCTCAGCTGTGAAGTTGGAGCAAACAAGAACTAAAATCACCACGGTTCAAAAACGATATCCAAATCTTGGTTATTGTACGCACTGCAGCGGTGGCCGCTCATGTAAATAACGACAATAGTTATACAGATTAGGCAGGAAAGGGATTCTGATTTCTCTGAAGGCACGAATGCGGACTTGCGGGCACACCCAACCAACACACAACACACACACACACACACACGCACCACACACACACACGCACCACACACACACACACAGATGCACACATTCAGAAATACATAAAATCAGACCCATCACACCATCACACCGTCACACCATCACACCGTCACACCATCACACCATCACACCGTCACACCATCACACCATCACACCATCACACCGTCACACCATCACACCATCACACCATCACACCGACACACCATCACACCATCACACCATCACACCGTCACACCCTCATTTTCTCCCTCCTCCTCCGAGGAATTTGCTCATTTTGTAATGACATGTTGTGTTGTCCAGGTTTACTTTCTACAAATCTGCACCTCACGTCCATCTCTCTCTCTCTCAGTTCTGGATTCTTCCATCCTGTCAACATTTCCTATCATTGTGACCTTTCCCAGAAGCGCTGTAACGAGGGGCTGATCCAAGGGTGGAGTCCAAACTAAAGTCTGCACAGATATGAGTTTACTGTCAACATGCGCCATGTCGTCTTTTAAATGCCTGTTTGACCTTCAAAATGCAACAGCCATGGACGGCCTAGTTTTGCTCTCTTTCCCACCTCAGTTGCATCTCCCTCCCCTAAATTACCCCCGCCCCAAACCTTTTCCTTCAAATTTACTGCCTCCATCTGTCGTTCACAGCATTCTTTAACTTTTCACATTTGCCAGATTTCCTTGCTGTCCTTTTCTCCCCCCCCCCCCCCCCCCAAAAAAAAAACAACACACCAAACAGCCGTTGTTATCACGTTGTCCTCCCAGCATCTCCAAACTAACACAAAAATCTGGTTAAAAAATCTGGCGTGGCGTAGTTAAGTTGTCACGTTGCCATGTGGAAATCTTATCATATTCTTCCCCTGAATGTTCGTCTTTCAACGGGTGACAGTTAATAGATGTTGCGCCGTTCCCAGGTGAGCTTTTCTGCCCTTAAAGATGTTTCAACCGAATTTGTGGAGTTTCTGTAAGATCTGCACTCCCTACCTCCCTAAAAACTATGCATGTCGAACGTCATGGTGTCTAATCGACACACTCTCCTGCGCAAAAATGTATTAGTGTTCCCTCTTTAAAAAAAGTATGGTGTCTATCAGAAACCCACAACGTACGAGTAGGGATATAACAATAATATTCGTCTTTAGGAGTGTCGTTTATCTGAGACCCCGGAACGTGCGACCAAGGGTATGACAATAAAATCCTCTATGAAGTATAGGGTCTATGAGACCCCAGGATGTACGGTTAGGAATAATAAAAGTGCATGTGCGTTGGTGAGCGCGCACATGCAAATCTTAAAATTTTAAAACTGTGAGAAGATAGACAATGACGTCATTGAGGAATACCTGGAACTTCAAGGGAAAAAAAAAACTTTCCAGAAACAAGATAATTACAAACATTTTTAATCGCTTCTGGGTCCATTACACCCACAACGTACGGCGAAGATTTTAATGAGGCACATAAATGCTGTGTTGCGGAAAATGACCGTGCACACTAACCATGGTCAAATTCCCTCGTTATCACCGTTTTATTGAATGAACAGTGCTCTATATTTCCATAGATCCCCGGATTATACGTTCGTACCACAAATGCAGGTAGTTTCCTTTGGTCATCACAGAATTGTTAAAACGTCCTTGCCTCTCCTAAAAAAAAAACGAAAAAACAACAACACAAGAGTACCAGACGCTTCCTCTCATTCTCTACTCAATGTGTCAGTCCTCGTCCTCTTTAATTATTATTTAGAAGATGCTAATGTATCTATTCGAGGAGGAAATGTTTTACCATCGACAATTACCGCCCCGTCGTTTAAGTGAGAAGAAAAGAGTGCAAGAAAAAAAAAAAAAACCTAATGAGGCAATTTAGCAACAGGTGAAACTGGAGGTAATCGCTGGGAGGGGTGTGGCACTCTTGCTGTGACGCCAAAAAGTCACAGTGACATGCTATATTTTTTTCGCATTGTTCCCAGGCTTAGGGTTCTTTTTCGTTTTCATTTTTTCTTATCCGGGAGCAGGCCAGATGGTGGCGCAAAACAGTATTTTACAAACTGTGTTTATCTGGGTGCTCCGTGTGGTGTCGGCAGATGGAAGTAGTCATCCGTGGGGGTGTAGGCGGGTGTTCCGTGGAATCTTGCCAGAGTCTCAGCAATTTTCTGGGTTGTTTGTGTAAATATATTTATGGCATTCAATCAAAACAATTACATGCGTGTAGTTTCGAAAGTGTTCAGTCGTGAAGGTTTTTGCTTGATTTTGGAAAAAAGACAGTAATAATACTAAATAATAATAATAACAAAAACAGAAGAAAAAAAAACTTAACTTGAAGAGCGCTAAAAAGGAGCTGGTTACGATTGCAAGAAAGCTGGCATTTGATATTGGAGCTTGAGCGAATTTGATCTTAGCACAATAATTTGTTTTCAAGTTTTCCTCGGCTATTCCGAACTTGTCAAAATATGCTAGAAGTGGCAGTTTTCGCCTCATATTGCACCTCCTTGCTTACATTGCTTATTGGGTTGGGGGAGGGGGGTGTGAAACTCTTGAGAGAGCAAGACTTTGAAGATCAAGGGAAGAGAACTCCTGTCAAACATTTATCTCGGCCCTTGACCTCCCTATACTCCAGAAGCGGCGGAAAGGGAGTATTCGGACACGCCGAGATTAGATAAGGTAAGAACAAAGCACAAAAGATGAAATTGTGATGTATTTTGAAACACTGAGATACCGAGTGAGTTGAACTTCATATCTCACGTGTTATCTATCTCCCTTTAAGTTGTTGTTTATTGTTGTTTCCCCTTGTCTCCTTCTGGCTTGACGTCACATCTCTTCACAATAAAAATTTTTTTTAAAAAGTACTGTCCCAGTGCATTCCAAGCAAGTACAAGCTTTCCTTTCATTCTGTGCTTAATTTAGCAACACTCTCCTTCTGTTCATAAATAATCAGGAGAAAACATGGCAACAACATAACACTTGAAAGTAATGCTGGCGTGCAAAATGATACCAGGTCATGGGAAATATTTATGCTTTTAATAGTGCAGTTTGAACATTTCCCGTGAATTTTTGGTTCATTTCTTTGTTTGGCCAAAAACGTAATACGAGCAGTGGCAGACCTAGATTTGTGGGACTCTGAAGCCTGAACGGTTGTGGAGCCCTTTAGCAACCAGCAACGACAGGGCAGCATCAGAAATCCACTCACTAACAAACGTTTCTTCAGGGCCCTTCTCGGATTAGGGGCCCTGAAGCTTGAGCTTCATTTATAGTTTCATAGTAATCCGTCACGAAGTAAGAGTAGATGTACATGAGCAGTAAATACAAATCGTGTACAAAATATATAGTAACGACAACAGGAAAACTGAGAACATCATCACATCTAAAAATAGACTCAAAACTGAGTTGGTTGGGACTGTTTTCTTTGAAACTGAATGATGTCCCTCTGGGTCTGTGATGTTTGGGGATGAGAATAAATTAAGTTTTCTTGACGTGTGTGAGTGTGAGCTTGATGGATTGATCTTAATAATGTTATTCCTGTTTCTAATCTTAGTTCGGCGCCTTTGAGCACATCCTTTTTTTTTCTTTTGTTTGTGGGTTCGAGTGCTACACACGTTAATTATTACATAATATCACATACTACAGGAAAAAAGTAAGAGAATCCATCCACCTATCGATCTACCCATCAACCAATGAACCAAATAATAAACGTCATTGCATTTATACCCGTATAAACTATTTTCCTTACAATGCAGTTTATGCATGCATCAGTTTTTCGAATTCTAATCAGAAATAGTTTACATTTTGTGTACATTTTTTTCTGTATGATCTATAATCTACTATATATTTTTATTTTCGCATAACTGCGTCCTTTATTGTTCTCTAATAATATTATTTGAAACCTCAAATGATGTCCAGATAAACAGGTTACCGATAAAACGGGTCAAGTTCCAGTGGTTCTAAATATATCGTCCATGTATATAACTGTGAGTCTTAAACAACATTGCCAGTGGCTTCTCTAGGCTCTGTGTATAAAACCGACATTCGTTCTGCTTTCTCTAGTGCCAGAATCACTTAAAGCCGTCTCCTCCCTCATATGTAAACATGCCGCCCCTCTCATGAAATGCGTGGTTCCATTTATACACGCTTCGAGAATAGACACGGCCTTTGTCAAATTATGGTCAAAGGGGACGTATCGCTGGTGAACCTGACACAACTTTTAGCGACGCAAAAACTTTATCTCTACCGAACTGTGAGTGGAAATTTGTGTGTGTATGGTGGAGCATGTGCACGTTGTGTGTACGTGGTGGATGGTTGTGGGATGGTGAGGGGTGGGCTGGTGAGGGGTGGGCTGGTGTGAATATTTTTGGTTTTGAGCACTTGGGCTTCTTAGTTAAACTGAGTGCCCTGAAGTTACGTCAGATGCATGGAATCAGTATTAGTCACAGCCACGTTTAGCCGAGACGAGAGTTTATGATAAAGGACGAATAGACAGGGAAATTAGAAAAAAGAGAGAGAGAGAGAGAGAGACAGAGAGAGAGAGAAATGTGAAGAACAAATTAAAGAGCTGGAATACTGCTTTGGGTCGTGTACTGGATGATGTCTGGTATGTGTGTGTCACACCCAGCATCGCAATGCCTTTATTGGGAATTCCCTTAGAGACAGGGTTAAGATCATGTTTTAGAGTAGGAATAGGGTAAGGAGTTAGATGTGAGATGAAGGTTGGTGGTGGTGATTGGGGGGAGGGGGGGTGAGGGGGGGGGCTTCGGTGACAGCATCAAATACTCGAGACTCAGTACTCTGTTGCAAAATTAACCCGTGACGGAACGATAATCTTAATAAAACAGACAAAGAGTGAGAGAACATGATAGAAACAGACTGATTTACGGATAATACAGGCAAAAGTCAAATAATAACAATGATAAATAAAAGACCATCCAATTAAACACCTACTGTGAGAAATAGGGGCGAGATATTTCCTTTACACCTTGGTGATTTCAAAATGGTAACTCAGTGTATGGTGATATAAACAGTGTCTGTAGAGATAAAAGAAAGGAAGGGGCGAGGCCTGATAACTTCTGAAGAAAAGATGTATCTCCCGTCCCGGCCGGATGCCAAACAGATCTACGTTCATCTTTAACCTTTGAAATGTTTGTCTACTTGGATTTCAAGGATATCTTTGTTGTTACAGAACGTTGAGGAATGATGGTCTTTGTGATTCTTAATAATGGGACCACAGAACAGATTTTTGAAAATTTAAGTCAAATGTAGAAAAATGAGAAAATGATCTTCACAGGCCATTATTATCATTATTAAACTCTTGGAGATACGTAGACGTTTAACTCATTCCTCACGGTAATTTTTATGGGTGTGAGCGGGAACTCTCAACGCTATCCAGTTTAAAATTTAGACATAGTTCAAAGATGTTTTTTTTCTTTCACTCAGTATAAACACAAGACATAATACATTAGACATTAAAGTAAAGGAAAATCGATGAATGAGGATGGGATTCAATATTTCGAGAAGTTAGCTTAGATATTAGTGTTGGGAAATTGGTGTCCACTCGAGCCGAATATTCAGCTTTCCGTGGCGAAGCGAAAATCCGTGAGCCGAATCTTATCGTAGTAAAATAGTTAACATTATAGAGTGGGTAGGCAGTAATGCACATGGAGGATTGTTATTATGTGACACATGTTCAATGTATAAAAGCTACCATAGTGCGCTATTGCGCCTCTTCATGGCCTGAGCTAAATATTGATGATACGTTTGAAGTTGTGATATCTAGCTCTAGGGCTCACTGGTGTGTGGTCTCACATGTGAGAAATAGAGATACAGGGGGAGGAATTTTTTATTCTTCCTCTTTTACAAAGACAAGAAAGCGACCTGGCTGAGTGAAATGCAGAAGAAAGACAAGTGTGAGTTTGAGTTTGGAGAAAGCATGTCGACCTGATTACGGTCACATTATACAAGGGAAAAGCAAGAAGGTAATTAGGCCGATTATAACAGCAAGATAGGGCAGAAGAAGAAGGTTATTAAGATACAAAGAAAGGGAATTTTATGCTGGAAAGAAAGAGTGAAAGAAAGAAGGACAAGGTGAAGAACAAGGGGGCTAGGCAAGGCAGATAATCAGTCAGACAGCCAAAATCTATTCTGGTGCCAAAAAGAAAAAAAAATGGACGAAGAGGGTTCTAGATAAGAAACTTTAAATAGGTGTAAATCTAAGGGCATACTTAACCGCTACGACCTAACGGTGAGTGCGTCTTAATTTGGGTGGTCTGTCCAGTGACCAAAAACAAAAAAGGACAGTGCATCACTAAGGAACATAAGGCTGGAGGCACACTGATTCAAGTCTGTTTAGTTTCGATCTCATTGTGAGATGTGGACCTGGGACACAGAATACGGGCACGAACCATTCCTTCTTCACTATGATTATGTCCACAACTTGTGCACGAAAAACACGATGAGTACTACTGACAGAACTCTGTGGTACTAGTCTTCTTTGTTCAATTATGAAGGGGTCTAGTACGAATTTTTGCATTGTTGATATGGATGCTGCGCTCAAGTCGACGGAAAGTGACGGACTGATCCGTCTCGGTATCCTGTGTCTCGGTGTGAACTGTGCACTTAGTTAAAGGAGACCTCGTTCACTGGCGAGACTGACACGACTTTGTCTCACCAGTTACGGAGCGCCAGCACTGTTTTCAGTAGCTGGCTGAGCATGAGATAGACCTCGCTCACCGTACCAAACAGGCGCAAATTTGTGACTCGTCTCAATGTACCATCGTATTATAAAGGAAGTAAGACCACCAGTGTAATGATGGAAAGATTTTTTACCCCTGAGCCTTAAATTCTACAAAATATATTATTGCGCACAGAAACACTAAAGGGTGTACATAGGCATAATTTATTTTAATAGTCCTTGAAGTTGGCTATAATTTTAATACTTTCGATTATATTGAGCCACAACTGAGTTGAACAGAAGAAAGTGTTCCGACATTTTTGGCCAGAAAAAAGACGCATTTTCTTCGAGTAAAATTTAAAAGTATGACAGAAATTATGCATTGGTGATCGAAACTCAGCTTTAAAAATCACATAACTATGTGTATTTCCCTAGACAAGAAACTTTAAACAGGTGCGAAGCTCAGGGCATCATTACTGCTGCCATCCAACGATGAGTGCGTCTTCTCTGGGGTGAACTGCCCAGTGACAAAGACTGTGTGTCACTATGGAACAATAATGTTTATAGATCAAATCTAAATAGTAGGCTAGATCGTTCATTGAAAGCTTAGGGCTACCATCGCACGGGTCAGGTCTTCTTTTTTTTAGTATTTATTGGTATAGTTTATTGGTTTCATCAATAATATCTGTTTATTGTTTAAAGCGTCACTGCCATTGTTTTGAGAAAAATCAGGTTAAAATTTTGACACTTCTTTGATAGTTTTTAGTTTTAATGTGTTCTACTGAAAAAGTTTAGATTAATTCTTATGCTAAGTGCACACTTGGTAATGTTGAATGGAAATCTGAGATTCCTTGACTTGTATTAATTCACTGCCCTTAAAATTGGCACTCAAGACAAGTGGGATTTCAAGGGGGGAGATATTCCCTGTTGGCCATGGAAAGTTTGAGAACATCCCCCATTTCCCCTCAACCACACCCACAGGTGCGAGCAATTGTTAGACGTTTTATGACAAGTTCTGGAAGTTAAAGAAAAATATTCTTGAAGGTCACAGATGAGCGAACTTTTTTTTAAAAAAGTGTTAATGGGGAAGAAGAGAGATGGGGGGGGGGAGGGGAAGTGGTAAAAAGAGAGAAAGAGAGAAAAGACGAAAGAGAGAGAGAGAGAGAGAGTAGAAAGGCGAGAGAGAGAGTGAGGGAGGGAGAGAAAGAATGAAAGAAATAGGAAGAGAAACAGAGAAAGGGGTGGAGATAGCTAAAAAAAAAAAAGGAACGAAAGAGAGAAATAGGAGGAAACAGAGAGGCAGGAGGAGAACTAAAGAGGGGAAAGAGAGAAATACAGAACATAAAACAGAGAGAGAGGGGGACAGAGAAATAAAAAAGAAAAAGAAGGAACAAAAACACGAAGGTAGAGAGAGAGAGAGACAGAGAAAAAGAAACGGCGACAGAAAGAAAGATAGAGAGAGAGGAAGAGAGTGAGCAGAACTACGAAAATGCACCCTACATACAGTGAAAAGTTGGAGAAAACTTGAGAGAAGTTTCAACGTTGAACAAGACGAAAGTAGCCTGAAAACTAGGTCAGGTTTTGTACGACAGGTAAAAACAAAAACACGAAGAAAAAAAAAAAAGCCAAGACGCGCACAGGTGCAGAATAAATGAGTTTTGTTGGTTTGGTTTTTGACTCACCCCAAGTTTGCGTCTCCCCCAGTTTTTGTTCCATTCACTGTACCACCATTCTGTAGCACTTTTATACCCAACTTGTTCTCTTACGTCAATGCCGCCGTGTTGTTTGTGTGAACACATCAGCAACTTCAATAAACTCCAATCACCGATGTTATGTAGTTGGCGGGGATGAAAATAGACACACTGTATTATAATAATAAAAGCAACACATTCCTTCTTTTTCCTGGTATCCCATTGATCTTAAGAAGTAACGCAGCTGAAGAAAAACTGCTCCCTACAGAATTTATCAACGCACTAATTAATTAACCCTTTTTCTTATTTTGTGAAATTATTTCACCGCCTTTCCTGAACGAGGTTTCGGGTTAGAGTTTGAGTTTGGAGGAAGTACGTCGACACGATAACGGTCACACTGTGCTAGGAAATAGAAAGACGATATGAAGAATATAACAGAAGGATAGGACAGATGGAGGCCCTACCAAAGGCGCCTACCACCCAGCCAGTTCTGAACGGGATGGCTCAATGACTGTGTACACACTTTGAATAATATAAAATTTATTTGTTAATGCAATCAAGACTTATACTTCAAATTAAAAATGACTTACGTGCAATTATTTGAGGTGTCATAATTATGTGTTTCAAACAGATGCTGGTGACAACGCAGTTTAACATAGTTTGTATACAATATTAGTTGTATTCTTATATACTACTTTTAATCCCATTTGGGAAATTTGCCTTTGTGTCATTGCACCCAGTTACAACTGGAGCAGGCACGTCATCGCCACAGTGCAGCGCCGGTCGGCGGTTTTGGAGGGGGGGGGTGAGGAGGGTGGGAGATAAGGGGGGGGGGGTGGAGTAGTAGGGATGACAACTCATTTGTGTATACGTTTTTTGAGACACCCATGTAGATATATTATCCCAAAACAGTTACTTTTAGCCAAACGCTGTACATTATTATAAGGCGCAGTTTACCATGTTCTGATATTGTTACTGCACTCTTTACCTGAATAATAGTTGCTGTTCTTGTCATCTGTGCATCGTTGGAGAGATCCAGTAAGCTCTGAAAATGACATGCGAAAGTGCAAGAAAACTTCTTTTTTTTTTTTTACTAGTCTGAGCGACATCCTGACGCCAATGTCTGGCCCCATTTTCTTCCCTGTCAGGAGTGAAGAACGGAAAAATTTGCGAAAACGTTCGTTTTTTTTTGTTTTTCTTGTTTTGTATTTAGTTGCTGGGTTTAGTTTTTGAAAGATTCTGTGACAATGTGTTGTTTTGTTTTGTTGTTGCCTTTTTCTTATGCAAAATGTAGTTTTGAAAGAAAATGCCCGCTACACGAATACACTGAGGGATAAGGTTTTGTGTTATGCCATTTATAAGAGGGAGGGAGGGGGAGAGAGAGAGAGAGGGGGGGAGGGAGAGGGAGAGAAAGAGAGAGAGAGAGAGAGAGAGGGAGAGAGAGAGAGAGAGCAAGCGAGAGAGAGAGACACACACACACACACCAACACAGAGAGAGAGACAGAGACAGAGAGAGAGAGAAAGACACAGAGAGAGAGAGAAAGACAGACAGAAAGAGAGAAAACGAGAGAGAGAGACAGCGAAAACAATACAGGAGAAAGGGGGAGGGGAAGGCGAGAAACAAGTGAAAGGGAGGAGAGAGAGAAAGAGAGGGAGAGAGAGAAAGCTAGACGAGAAGTGAGAGAGAGAGAGAGAGAGGGGGGGGGGGAGGAGGGAGGGAGAAAGATAACAATTTTGTCAGAAGAAAATATGGAGCAGATTTCCTGCAGGTTATACAAAAAAAAATAGTACCCCGGTTTTTTGCTCATTAAAATTTGACACTCACGATTGAATTAAAACAACAACAGGAACAAAAAAACTGGAAATCCAGAGTGCAAAATGATCAATGTGTTTTTCTTATTTCAATATTTGAATAGGAAGAGCTGGAAATCAGAATAATTTCTGTTTGAGTGAAAAAGAATAATTTTATTTCTTTTGAAATACAAAAATTTCACACATTCAGACTTGGTGAACTTTTACGATATTTATGTTCATCTAAACTTCAAAGTGTATTCTTTCCCACCCAATTTCTATACATCAAGCGATTTGAACTCAATTATTATCACTCCGTGCGTTAAGTAACTTAATTTGGTTTGTTTTTATACAAGTGAAATCTGAATTAATTCCCAATGGAATGAAGGAGAAAACTTGGAATATCAGTATTTGATATTCACGAAATATCATAAAAACCACAGAAAAACTGTGGGGTCGCAGCAGGGCTATAAGCAAAGTCAAAATTGGGCAAAAAGAAAAGGTTGTATGTTGCAAAATCCCGCGTGCTTTAGTTTGCTTTGTATTGTTTGGGTTTTATTTCTCACGCGGGGTTTTGCAACATGCAACCTTTTCTTTTTGCCCAATTTGACAGTATTTGATATGTGGGGGAAAAAAAGCATAACATATTAAAACAAATTTATCCTAGCTTCAAGTACTCCCAATTGACAGAAACTTGAAAAGGACACCTCGTTACACCATTATAGATACTAGCCGACCCGCGCAAGATAAATCTTGCAAATTTTTCTTGTACAGCCCAGCTGTATATCTACATGTACATCTAAGTCGCATTATACACTTGGATCTGATGCAAAGACGAATAAATCTTTTTGTTACACCACAATTCCTTGCAGAATACACTGATGTGATAACGTCGATTTTCGACCACCAATGTGTAAAGAGAGGTCAAGGACGAAATTTCCGGTCACACTTTTCAGTTCTATCCGTGGAAAAAGATGCGTCTGTCTTTGCGGCTCAAAAATTTTTAATAGAAATAATAGTAAAGAGTTATTTTTGTTCAAAATGAATGTGTCCACGTAACTCTTTGTTAAAATTTGATGCAGTACACCAAGTTTCATCATTTTTGATGGCGTAGTCGCGAAGTTTTCGTTACTTACAGGTTCACCCTCTAGCTCAATTATAGTTAGATTTATAAGGCTGGTGGCACACTGAGTTCACACTAGGCTGTCTCGCTGGTTGATTCCAATGATGTGCAAGCCTGCGTCAAAAGACGAAGCCAAACAGACTTGACTCAGTGTGTTACCAGCTTAAGATGACAATGTATTTTCATCCCTATACGCCTACTCTCGCTTTTATCTACTTTTTGGGCATGCACAGACAGATTTTTGCAATGTCATGTCGGTGGAACTGGCGCAATGATGAGACCAAAAGAAGTGTGTCTCACTAGTTTGGACGCAGGGCTGTCTTTAGTCAGCTGGCGGAAAGAGACCTTTTACACGGACTCTATAATTATACACAAAATATACTTGTTTCACGGTGCCACAAGGCTAGGAAATCACATGGTACAAAAGAACTATCGCGTTAGTAGGTAGAGAGAGAAAAAAAGTGTTCGCCATTGATAGTTATCTTTCGTCAGTTATCAGTATCACCATTGTCTTTACTTAGTTTTTAAAAAAAATGTAATCATATGATGTTCTCATTTCATGAAGAAAAAAATAATAATAACCTTTGATTATCGGACTAACGACAGCGTTATTGTTACCTATCACGCTGATCATAGTCTTATCTTTACCACGTTTCCTTGAACAGCGGTGATAACCATTAAAAATCCCATTTGATTTAGTTGGAAGATCAGAACATTGGGTGTGTACACCTCTGGGCTGCAGATTTACAAACTCAAAATGTGGCAAAAAGAAAACGTTGTATTGTCACTTTGCTTCAAGTCTTCCTGCCATCCCAGAACTTTTCGGTGTTTTTTTATCTTTTATATTTGTCAGATTTACAAACTCTTTTATGCGCAATTTTCACAGGCTTAAATTGTCAATTTTTGTAAAAAAAAAAAAAAAAAGTGTGTAGCGTTACTGAATTTAAAGCAAAAGTTTATGAAAGTCAACAGAGTAACAGATTCTGTCATAATTTTGAAAAATTCTATTTTCACAAAAGTTCTTACGTATGAAAGCTGACGTGTTGGAAGCTGGTTTGAAGATGCTGCTATTATTACTTTAGCGAGATGACTTTCAGATAAGAGAATTATCCATGAAAAACAAATTTGATTGGGTAGGGTAGAAATATAGTGTGAAACTCGAGCAAGCCTCATGTTTAGTTCCATACTATAGGCTTCACAGTTGGCCTACTATTTTAGTCCTAGGAGTACTAAAAAAAAATGGCGTTTTCATAATCTTTTACTTTCCCTCTTCTGTTAATATTATTACAAGCAAAACACCCAGCCATCCTATGTGAGGGGGGGGGGGGAGTATTAAATTAAAAGAGGTACCTAGCGCTACCCGTGATACAACTGATTTGCCCCGCTCACCCTCCCCCCCCCCCCTCTAGCCCAGACTCTACCCATTTATCTGTCTCTCTCCAAGTCCCTCGCAAAATTCTGAAAGTATCAAAAAAATGTAACGGCTCTGTGTCTTCTCGGATAAATACCTGCACGTAAATCGGCGAGCTAACTTACCCATAATTTTCATATTTTTTTCGATGAGTAGTTTCAGAGCCTTTTAGTTAAACACATTTATGAGCCTAGCTCCATTACCATAAGACTATTCGTTTTCTATTTTTAAAGCATGTATACATGTAATCTCGCATTTTGATATCGTTTGAGGAGTGTACCATAATTATTATATCATTATATTTTAAATCTTTCATAACTCACAAAATTAGGCAATTTCGAAACATGTTAGGTTTTTACGTTATTTTAAATTACTAATGTCTTAATTCAAGATATGATCCCTTGTAAGAACTCAGGTAAACGGAAATTTTATCTCATCACTGAAAATGAGAACAAGAAAGAAAGTCTTTGGGATTTTGCGAATAACAAGCAAAAAAAAAAAAAAAAGTACCTATTTAAAGTAATCATATTAATTTTCTATACTAAAATGTTCTATATTTTTTTCCTTGCTTGTTTTCAGTCAAAACACACGATGTTGGTAGTATTCTGGTGTGAGATTGTTTTTCCACTGTTAAACACTAATGCTGCACTCACACCAAGGCAGTACAGACGTGATGAAAAGTGGCGCCGTAATAAATTGGGTGAAATGGTTTTACAGAGAGATTTGATGCGAGAGAATTTGAGGTAGATTTTTCAGTTCCATTAAAAGCTCAGTATACTAGATAAGATAAGATAAGATAAGATGAGATAAGATAAGTCATTTTATTATCCCACGTGGGAAATTCTCTTTCACAGAGCGTACAGGAACACATACACCGTATACACATCTCATCCATCACTATATATCATAACCCAGTAACAGACGTATAACATGAGGTAACATGGCACGAAACTCATGTAAAAATATGCCACACATCTAGCTATAATGTCTTGTTGAAGCGAATATCCGAGGGCACAAGTGATCTTCCGTTTCTTTCACTGTTTGCTTTCATAATTATGTGTACAGTTTCCCTTTTAGCTCAATAGTCTAAAAATAACCAACGCCAATTTATAGACTTGACTCACTGTGTCCTGGGCCTAATAGAAAATGGTACGACAATAATGTTAAATGGGGTACTGTTAAGGGAACAGAGTCTTATTACAAAGCCTAAGAAAGAAAATACTTAGTTGTGTTCACTGCCCATCTACAGTTTACTGTGTGAAATACTACGGTCCCCCTAACAACAACGTATAAAGCGATTTGGCTGCATGGTTCTAAAACAGCCGTGACGGATAAGTCGAATCGCCCATAATAAATGAAACCAAATATTATAAAAACCACAGAAAAAATGTGGGGTCGCAGCAAGGCTATGTTATGTACAGTCAAAATTTGGCAAAAAGAAAAAGTTGTATGTAGCAAAGCCTCACGTCAGAAATGATACCCACACAATACAATGAAAGGCAAACTAAAAATATAGAAGGCAGACAACTGCCTTTTTCGAGGAAAAACAAAAACGAAAAAATAACAAAAGAAAAAAAAATATGAACATTGCAGAGATAAAACAAAACAATATTAAAGATTTGAATAGGAAATGTATAGAATCTAAACAGAATGTGTCTACTTAAAACCAAAACTTTTGCCTCTTCATTGGTTTCTTATTCAAGTACATGTCATGCTTTTAATTATCTTTTATACTGAATTTTACCACAGTTGTACTTTTGTGTACGTCAGTGTACTGGGCCCTAAACGTCTGTCTATAACCATGAAAACAATATGCAGATAAACACATTCTCAGTGCCAGATTCTTTTCTAAATGACTCATGCACCTATTCACATTCCAAGAATCCGCGTACACATTTTATGTTTCGGTCGCTCAAGAAACACGTCAATCACAAATCGGTTTGTCGGAAATATCAAAATGTTGTCCCATTTCAGCCAACATAGCACACTACAAACGTCAGCGTACACAGTCATACATTTCAACAATCAGACACACTGACATTTTCCGTTAATAATAATAATAATGATATCTGGCATTTATATAGCCCCCCTTCCCATTAACAACCAGGCTCTAAGAGCTTTACAACGTAAATATCATACCTGTCCTAAATCACACACACACGACACACACACACACACACATGCTAAGGAAAAAGACTTGATGGACTTTCAAAGGGTAAAATGAGGATTCTTCAGCTGATGTTTAAGAGTCACGCAATTTTCAATCTCTGTCAAAGAAAGACAGAGGCAGGGAATTCCAAATCTGAGACCCTTGAAAAGAAAAAGGATTTTTCACCCATGGTCTTCAAGGACATCTTTGGAAATTTAAACTTTTCAGTGTCTGCAAATGATTTAAATTGCCGCGATAGTGCATATTGATATGGAGTCAAAGGCAGGAGAGATCATAATTACAAAAATAAAGACAGTGATAAAGTTTGAATCTAAGCCTGACAGATCTGCAAGAATAATGAGGCGAACAGAGATAGGTGTTACCTTTTGCCGCATGCGCAGAACAAGATGAGAAGACTGGCGTTTTTGAACGATGCAAATAAATAATGAAACGGGACACGCAAAATGGTATGTGTGCTCACACATTCTCACAATATTAGCGCCGCCCACATTCGGCAAGTTCATGCAACGCTGTAAAATCATAATTGTCAAACTATAGAAAAATGTGATATCAAAATTTTATATTTGATTTGGCAGCATAACATTGCATGACCTTCCTTTGTTGTTTGCACAACTAAGAAATTCGGCGTCAATTTAAGGTTAGCGGCTTTGGTATTATGATAAAGAGTTAGAAATGCATGTAAGTCAGAACTGTGGAAGACCTCGATAAGTGCCAAAGTGTGATTTTGCTATTCTTCTCCTACATGCTAATATATCTGCAGTTTTCTCAGAAAATGGAGATAGATCAAAGAAGAACTAGGGTGACAGACAGTGTTCTAAAAGCTTCCTGTACACCCTGGTAACAGCTGCTCCTTTCATGTCGAGTGCCCTGTTACTGGGTTATACACAACAGCGACTTAGGCTGTCCTTTTTGCTCTGTTTCATAACATTGACCATGGCCAGTTGGTCGGTGTATCTGGCGGATGCATGCTTGCACGAAATGAATGTATAAATAAACAGGATGTGGCGGGCATGTATGAAAACATGTGCGTATATTAGCTGTAAAGCTGTCAGTGACACGATAGAATCTATTCTTTATGACAGGAAAACTGATGAGAGAGGTTAACACAACAGCAGCGCCTGCACGATTATTGCCAGTTCCCTGCTGTTGTCGGCCATACTGCCTGCGCCATGTCTTTCTTTCTTCTTTTTCTTGCTTTCTTCCTTATTTTCTTTCTTTCTTACTGTTTTTGTTTTCCGTTCTCTTTCTCTTCCTTTCTGTCTGGTTTTTTTTTTTCATCTACTGCTTTCGTACTTTCTTTCTTTTCTTTTTTGCTTCGTTTTCTTTTTTCTTTCTTTGTATTCTTTCTCTTTCTCTGTTTTTTTTTTTTTTTTTGATTTATTCCTTCGATTCTTTGTTCTTATTTTCTTTTCTTTTTCTTTCTCCCTGTCTTTGTTTTATTTTTTAAATTTATTTCTTCCATTCTTTCTCTTTTGTTTCTTTTCTTTCTTTCTTTCTTTCTTTCGGCTCCTTCTTTCTTTCTTTCTCTCTTTCCTACAAGCGGAACTTAAATAAAACTCAGAAACACAGCTGGAGTCCTGGAGAATAATACAAATAAATGTCTATGTCTAACACACAAGGAGCATGATGTTCTTAGTTTGGAGATAGAATGTACCTCAGATGGTCAATAGTTAACTAAACAATATCCATTTAGAAGAACGATAGAGATAACTACATCGCAGTGTGAAGTATGGCAACTTGAACTCAAACATTATAACTCTCCCTACGCTAAAACGATCACCTCCCTGTTGATAGGCAACATTTTTATAATCTGCCACGCTTTACGTTTGTCAGTATAAGTCTCAGTATCATAGTAATCACAGGGTCAGTCAGTGTAACGTTCATGCCCTCCACTTTTTATCACTGCTCATTAGCGAGGCGATCACAGAGATATCCGGAATGCCTGTGTGAAGTAAACAAATAAGTATGCAACATGAGCTGCCCCCCACAACGAAAAGGTTCATTTCAGCGATTAAACAGTATTCAAATCTCTCAGAACTTTAGTATCAAGTCCTCTTTTAATCGGGGAATTAAAATCAAATGTTTATTCTCCTCTCCCCTTTCCTCTCCTTCAAAGCACCACGGCTTTCTCTTTGTTCTATGTAATTTCTGTTTTGTAGCCTGAATTAAAAGTTACGCGCAGTTGAAGTTAAATCCAAGACACATTGTACCGCTTCAATGTAATTGCAATTACGCTGTAGACAAAGGAGTTCTTTGAAGATTTTTTTCAAAAACAAGTCAACCTTGTGACCGGCTGGGTCACCCTTTGAGAGACTAGGTTTTTTTAAAATAATTATTATTATTATTGGCCTGGACTTAATTATTTCATTCCAGTGGCAATGTCATGATTCAGATGTTGTTAAAACTCACGCAGAGAGTGAGTTGTTGTTGTTTTACCAGGCCCATGAGAAATTGGCTGGTGGCCTTGAACGGCCCTTGCGAATTATAGTTGGTGAGTAAATAAATGTAAAGTTAAACTGTTAGATGCACGCTTGTCGGTTTTAATGTTCGTGATTAATAAGTAATGGAGTAGGGGTGAAACAAGGTGGGGCTAGTTGACATTGTTAAGTACGACTAGACAAGTTTTTGCACGTTAACTGGCTGGTAGAATAGTGCAGACGTATTACTACAATTAAAATGGTGGGAGGTTTCGACCTATGAGATAGCTGAACTAATTGGGCCAGCGGACTAGCATGCTGGGTAGTTAGATAGTATAAAACATCGTGTAACGTTCAGATTTGGGGAATACAGACGAGCAGAAGCATCGTTTCGTGAAGTATCTCCGGTTGACCAGTACCTGAACTGTGTGCTTTGAAGACAAGAAGTCCTTGCTAACGGACTGACTGAGCTCTAGAAAGAAAGGTCTGAGTGGGCTGACCTTTGAAAGCCCACGCTGCGCTATATTGATGTTCGCGCCTACCAGTAGGCGTGACCAATGGTAATATATCTTATTTGTTCAAGCATAATAGAGATCGGAGATAGAGAGAGAACTACAGCCTCATAGGAAGACTAAGGAAATCCCAGCTGGCACTCGACCACGAGTGTCCTGTATCATAGATCTATTGCCATAGTATGATTGGAATAATATAGCACATTGTTGATGAATTGAATAGTGATTGTGCATAAAATATAGTCTTTTGGCAACTGCTTAAATTACCTACAAGCTGAAGAGTGCTTCTGTAGGCTTTAAACATACTGGGCTCTCCTAACACTCAAGCCCATATGATTTAGGGAGAGTTTGCCTGGCGACTGGCCAGTGGCGACTCAACTGTCACTTTAAATTGATATCTAGTTTCGTATAATATACCTATTTGCTATTGATTGCAGTACCTCCATAGTTACATGAATATCATTGGTTAAGTTATTAATTAGAGTTTTTTTGGTTTGAATATATACCCCTATTGTCTTTTGTTTTGTTATTAATATTTATGTAAACTATGGCCTGACCGGCCTGACATATTATACGCTCTAGTTATTTAATACTTTTCTTGTGTGGTTGTGTCCGAGTGTGAGTTAGCTGCCTCTCGTGCAGTCGTAACATCCCCAAGACCCTAACTCTGCTCGTGACAGGCAACATAAACACCGTCTGTGTTCTGAAGTTATAAGTCCAAGAGAAAAGTCATTTTTGGTCAGTGGCTTGAGCAACAGGACCGAATTTTACACATGTTCTCCTCGACACAGCTCATTAATGAGGGGAGTTGACCGAAGAATAAAAACCACTAATTTATTAACGGGCTTCCTTTGAGTATCTGCCGCAAAAGGATTGAGTGTATGGCAGGGTGGACGGTGAACATGCAGAAGGGACAGAAGCCCTATTGCACCAAGCGTTCAGAAGGCACCTTTTCAGACGGAAAGGAGCCTGTGCAAACAGTTTAGCCAATGCAGATGTAGAGGGTTTGGGGGTACAGCCAAATGGACAGAATGAGAATTTTAGTACTATAAGGATTGGTGACAGATCGTGACCTTAGCTCTTGTTTGTTCTAGCTCCATTATCTGAAAACCTGGAGATCTTTTAGTTTGTATAAGAAGTGTAACAAATGCACACAAATGCAGACATTTTTGTTTTAAATTGCGTTAGAGCACGTATCAAACTGTTTCATAGTTCCAATTTATTCTAACTCGTTATCGTAATACAAAAGCCGCAACCCACAAACGTCGAATTTCTCAGTTCAGTAAAAAGTGGAGTAGGGTCACGATTTTATTCTACCAAGTTTGAAGTAAATCATTTTGATGTTTTACCTCATACAGCCATGAATTTATTTGTTCTTCATTTCATCATCACTCATTTCCATATTCCTCTCTTCTTCTCCCTGTCAATATCTTCCTTCCTATAGCTCTGTCCTTTCCCCTCTCTTTCCTTTCCCTGCATGCCTTCCTTGTGAGGATGGCGGGAACAAACACAATAAGTCTGTGTTCCTATAACCAATAGCATGTATGGTACGTCAGCTATTGGGTCCCAGTAATCGATGGATGCTATGTTATATTCGTCAGCGAATTACACCACAATTATTTTAGATAATCTGAACATGCAGGTCTGCAAAATAATACAACTCGATCCCTGGCCTCTCTTGTTCTCTTAATATCTTCTTACTTTATGTCAGAGGTTTTCAGCGTGTGCCACATCGCCCCTGGGAAAGAGCGATTTTGATTTCCTGGGAGGGGGAGTAGTGAGCGTGGGGGGAGGGGGGAGGGGGGCACGACGAAGAAAACGGCCATAAGGGAGCGAAAACATGAACGAAGGACGATTTGGGAGCCAATATAGGGCAGCTCCTGATTTGTTCAGCAGCTTACGCATTTGATAAAGAATACTTTCTGTTTTATAATGGTTAATCAAAATGCCTATTGTCATTCGTAAGGCCTTGAAAAAAATGGCATCGTAATTTATTGTGAAGGTTGGTGTTCTTGTGAAATGTCAGTCTTCGGTTTGAGTAGACCTGGAGGGAAGAAAAAAGGGGGTGGGGGGGATGAAGGAAGGAAAATTTGGAGCCTAACTAGGCGACAGGCTGGAAAAAGGTTGAGAACCACTGCTTTATGTAGTATGCATCATAATTATCTCCATACTACACTAGCCTTGTTGGGATAAATTGAGATGGGCTATTTCTTTGATGTTTGATGGATTGTAAAAGAATATCACTTTCTTGGAAAGTATCCAATGGATATCATTCCTTTCTCACAGCAGGGAGGGGAGAAACCTGGCGATCTCGATACTCCCTAACGCTCTATCAGTCCGGTGTAATCACATTGACCTTATCATACATTGTTCACACAAGTTGAATACATTACCCATTACTATTGTCCATACCAGGACCGAGTATTATTTTAACATTTCTAGAATTGCCCGGTATGTTTTGTATAGTGATACATTGTTTCATGCTACACACACGCCGGGGGCTGGCAGAAAACATAAACTGTGGTCTCGGATCCGCCCATCTTGTTTATCATTGTTTATAAACAGCGGAAATGGCGATAAGGGGCGACTACTCCATTTTTATTTGTCCCTGTTGAAGAGGTAATTTGCTCCTCGTTCACAGACCTGTTTTCTGGCTTAAATGTGTAATCCATTTTCGTTTTTAACCGTTTTCATTTCTCTAAACATCGAGTATTACGAGAGGAAATGGTGTGCTTAACTGTCACCTTGACGGTGAGAAATATGCTAAATTTAGACAGAGAGCCATCAGATAGCACCACATAAATTGTGACTTATTTATAGCACCGTGAAGCACCTGGAAAAACCCAGGCTGGTTTCTGGTGATGACTATATAAAGTGGGGTAGCATACTAAGCCAAGTGAGACACAGTCAAGATGCTGCCAGCAAAATGTACACCGAAGAAATAGTGGCAGAATCTGTCTGTGTCTGACCAGGCATAGTATGATAGTGTCTTCTCGGATTTACTAAGAAAATATAGGGAATTATAGTGTGCACTTCTGGTCTGACGAATCTGCCAGAATCTGACTGTGTCTGACCGAGCTTAATGTGATACCTCTCTTAGAGGTGTATCATACAAAGCCCAGAACGGCACAGTCAGCTGGTGGCAGGCAAGAAGTCCACACCATCTTTTTCTATAATTTCTTAGCAAATCTGGGAAGATCCTTTCATGCTAATCCCTGTCAGGCGCAGTCAGCTTTGCCACTCTTTCTTGGGTGTACATTTTCCTTGCAGCAACTGGCCGTGACGTTCCGGGCATGATCCCCCCCGATGAGATTGCGAAGAAAATCGAATTTTATTTTATTCACATCAAGAACCAAGAAACTCCGCCGCTTTCAGCACTTTTAAATTTCTGGTCCTTTCCTTAGGTTGGTACATGGAAATGCTCTAACACTAACTTGATAACAATGCATTAAATATTTATCAGGGTGACCTATTTTGTTTTGCAGTTCCTGCTGAAGACCAAGTTACGCGAAACAAAATAATCGTTTCAAGTAACAGGAGAAGCGTAGTTATCTTACTGAACAGTTTACCTCCTTCATTTCTTTCAGAATATTCAAAGCCAATTACTTGCATTCGACCGAAACGGGGATTGAGCCGGGGGGGGGGGGGGGAGTGGAGGTGGAGATAGAGGGAATATATTTAATGACAATGTTTGTTTTATGGGTCGTAGCTTTTGAGATGGATGCGAATGGCAATGCACGTCAGCTGTTACACAAATGAAACTAATGCGGAGTGATACTATAATCATCATTTCTATTAGAACGGAAAAAGTAATGTTAGAGAAGTCGAATGAGTAGGGAAGGAAGGGGGGAGGGGGGGTTGAAAGATCCAAGAAAACATGGAAGAGAAGGCAAGAAGAATTACAAGAGAAAAGGAGACAAGAAGTGACAAATTTCTATGGATGCTGGCAAAACGGCAATGTTGAAATTTGACATAAAAATGGCGGGACACGAAAACGTAGCAAGGCTCGTTCCAATTCCACTTTCAACAAACTTTTTTGAGAAATTCGACGTTGAACGTGTGCGGCTTTAGTTATGATAAGGAGTTAGGATAACAGCTTGATAGGTACCACAACCCATTTGAAATAAGTGCCAAAGTGTGCATTTATTATACCTCTCCTACATACTAGAAGATCTCCAGTTTTTCAGAAAATGGAGACAAAACAAAAGAGAACCAAGGTCGCGAAAAACTAGAAATGTCGGGAAAGCGAGAAAGGAAAAGACAAAAAAGAGAGAGAGAGAGAGAGAGAGAGAGAGAAAAGGAGAGTGTATAGAAAAGTGAATTACGGGTGATAAAACAAGAACACTGTGAACGACGAAAGCAGAATAATAAATGTAAAAACGCCAGGTATGCAGGAGGTAGCGAGACAAAGAAGCCGTGAAACCGTTTTACGTAACCCCTGGTGAAAGACGACATTTTAGTCAGACGTAATTATGTCCTCAGATGAACGCGAGTAATGCAGTAGGAGATCTTTTCTCTCTTCTCACCGGGGGAAATGAGGAATGATTTTTATGTTACGTCAGTACACGAGAGAGGAGTTGATGATTTAAAAAAAAATCTTTTTCTGTTCTCTCTTTCATCTCCAGTTTTATCTGGACGCAATGTATCATTACCAAGCATTTTTTTTTTTTACCTCGATTGTTTTGCCTTTCCTAGTTACAACTGCTTTTTTGTCTCTGTGGTTCTTCTGTTTTAGCTCACCCGTCCTTCTTTCTAAAGGTACAAATGCTCTTCATTCATTTTCATTTTATTACCTTATCTTGTTCTGGTTTGCGAGTTCACACTTTTCTTTATCATTTTCCTCTGATGCGGACGATATAATTGCAACAAAAACCATGATTAGATTATGGATTAATTGAGTTGCGATGAGTGTTTTTTGGCACGATAAAAGGTTTCAAATGATGCCAGTTTATTGGGGAGAACATGCAAGGTGTTCTACAATGCACATTCTCTGGTTCACAATGTTATAAATATTGGGTTTCCATTGTACAGGTAAATTTTTACAAATCTCAAGTAAGTTGCTTACGTCTGTACAGATACAGAAGATCGTTTTTGCCCTCCGCAGTTCACCTCAACAGACACTTTAGCTGGCTGTGTGCCATATTTCACTAAGGTTCTTTACCATGTCACTTCATGTATGCCTGTTAATAAGTTTATTGAGTTATGATAATAATTATGCACAGATGCGTAAGATGTATGTATCATGTATATGCTCTTAACCCTTTCAATACTGAAACGGCATTGCTGTTAATTCTTTACTGCTCCACCAGTTGCAGGTTTTGTTTCTCCGTTACTGGCTTTCAAGTACAGATCAATAGCTTGATTTTGAGTCATCTTTACCATTTGAAATAACTGAAATAAGAAGATCTGAATGTAAACTAGATTTGAGAAAATCTAGTTTTCACGGCATCAGTAGTCAGAGGGTTAAATGGCTCTTGACAGAGAATTTCCCCCATGGGATGATAAAGTGATTCTTATCTTATCTAACTTATCTTACATGATCGTAGATAATGAAAATTCTGGAATTAAGGCATTGTTTGCCCAGGTTTCATTATTATCTTTCGCCACCATGAATTAGTTGACTGGTTCATTGAATTTCAGAAAATAAATGGTTGGATATCAGGATCAATGGAAATGTGAAAATAAGGCCAGTAGCTTTGTGTCCGGGTTTCACAGAAACAAAGTCCCCAGCCTTCTATCAGAATAATACTTTGGGGGAAGTGTGTAATAGTGACAACGTCCCCGTGGTTAGGATCAGAGCTAAGGTTAAGGCAGTGTTGTCTAGTAATGCCTGAAAAAAAAAGCCAAAAGCCCGTCGTGTATTCTTCGGAAGGGACACTTGTCCCATCACTGAAGCATTTCCTGAAATTTTTTTTACAAAAATAAAAAAAATCGTGTTTTTTTTCCATGCACCATCTTTGACAAAACCTTAACCCTATTAAAGCCATAGGGACAACCGCCCAGCCAGAATCACTACGTTAATCAGGTGTCGATATCCTTGGTATTGGTAGGATTACTATAGGGGTGACCCCCCCCCCCCACATTATAATTACCGAAGTCGGGCAATGTCCGTTACCAGCGGATCTGTGTTGTAACGATATCATTCCTATGTGCAAACTTGCCGTCAGTCCTGTGCGTCGGGCTTCCGTAGGGCTGATGGCTGGGGTGACTGACCCTACTGAAGCAATACCTGCTTTTTTTTTTCTGTGTGGCAACGCAAAGCAAGAAATTCATAAACATAGAGATTACTGTACGCAATTACTGAGGGACTGATTTTGTATCATATAAAAAAAAATAGTATCGAGAGTAATTCATTGTGGTGCAATTTTGGCCGTTTTTTGTTGTTTTTTTTTGCTTGACACTACAGCCTAAATGGACAGTTTCAAAAATCATAAAATTAATTTTCATAAATGTCAACTAATCCAGCCCAATCGCTTTTGTATCGACCGATTGTGTTGATTAAGTTTCAGGTATTTTTAAATAAAAAGTTGTAAAAATGTACAATACAATGATCTTTGTTTTGGCTCCCTGTAGTAAGCCCATCGCACCGGAAACGATGTATTAATACGAGTTCAATTCCGTGCGCACGGTTTCCCTATCAGAAATGAATGCGCTCTGGTGTGCAAGAAATCTGTAGTAAGACTGTAGAATAATTATGGGAAGCTTTCTAGACCAAAGAGAGAGAGAGAGAGAGAGAGGGAACGGTGGGTTCACAGGTTTGTCCCGGTAATGCCGGGAACTTCATCTAGTTATTTAAAAAAACAAGAATGCGAAAACATTGTTGTAAACGTGTTATCTATTTTCCAAGATAAAGACACCGAGACTCCAGATTGCTTGGAAAGCGAACGGCCAAGGCAGGTTAAGTTCTCCGAGCTAAGTAATCCCCGCTTTATCGTTTGCTTTAAGATCAAACCGGGACATCCGTTTAACCAATTGTCTGTAGTTTGTGTTGAGTTTAAGGTAGACCACAAAATTAATGGAACAGCAGAAAGTGTTGAAAAAGTGGGTCATTTCCAGCATCATTTTCTGTGCGTTGGGGTATCGGCCGGAGTTCATGCCGGGCACGACATAGAAGACAGTAGTGCTGAGGAACTTGGGTACGTTACAGATGGTCAGTAAGACCGCTAGTGTCAGGATAGTTGTTACTAATCGACGTTCTTTCCCGGTCAGAGTAATGACCGCTTTCTTGGTAGCAACCACCCCTCTGTGTAACGCGAGGGCGATAGAGTTACTGGAAACGCTGGTACCATCTTTAGCTTCCTCCTCAAAGACTGCTACGCCGGACGTGTTGCCTGGTCCTAATCTGCCTCGAATTCTTGATGACGCTTTTAGAGCGTAAACCATCCAGACAGAACAAATCACCAAGATGATCTGGGATAGAATGGGCAAAGCAATAGTGACAACGTAGTCTATGATGTACTGGTATTTTCTCCCTGGTAGTACTACGATGGTCAGCACAAGATGAGGTATGGTGGTGTTTAAGAAGTGTTCTTTCAGACCTGAATCTACCCATCTGAATTCTTGAGTGGTGAACACTGGGATGTAACAGGCAATGTGTATGACGTAGATGGTGATCAGGATAATTCCGCAACGGAAACGGGTGAACATCTGCTTTACACGAAACGGCAGCACAACCGCGAGACATCTTTCGATAGAAATGACCGTGGTGATCCATGTGGAGATTAAGTAAGTAACGTGCTTCATCCAACCAAACGCGTCATAACGCAAAGACACCGGATCCACAACGCTTTCTGGCGAAACAACTTGGGTCAGGACGCATGCGCACATAGCAAGTTGCAGGAGCGTCAAGGAGAAATCAGTGGCTGACAATGTCAGTAGACCAACACTCATGCTGTCCTTTAGACCCAGCTGGATGAATACAACCATGTTGACGATGTTGCTGAACACGCCGACAGCTGATAGAATACCGTGAAGAACGACACCGAATACAATATTGAAGTAGTAAAACTCCGTGTCACTAATGACATCACGTCGTGAGACCATCAAAGTATCGTTGTCAATGAAATCCTTCGGCCAAACCGATCCGTTCCTCATTTTTCCTTTATACTTGCAGACCAAGGCATAAACTACCGAAGAAAAACAAACATGCTGCAGTCTGAACGCTCCTTGCCCAATAACACAAAGACTGGATTGTCTAAGTATGTATGTGAACAGCTTTTATCTGTTTTGCCTACTAGTACTTAATGCAGGTGGAAATACAAATCAAATAAGACATCGAAAAGGAACCAAATCTGACTGTCAAGTACTGACTACTAAAATTTATTATTAAATATTTCCATTATTAGTCCAAGCTCAGTGCTTTTGATCGCCGTAGTTGTTTAGAGTCACTGCAAAAATTTGGGAACAAAGTGCGACAAATGAGTCAGACTTATAATTTTTCAAAAAAATTTGATTTAACCCCTTCATATATGATGTCTTTTTCCTGTGACGCCTTAAAAATGCCAGTGCATTTCTATAACATTACCTCACTGAGCCAGGTAACAATACTGGTGTGCAGTTATTCTCTTTTATATCATAACGCCAAGGTAATGAACATCTCAGTGACATGCTCCAGTCTGGTTAGTCTGACATTTAAAGGTAATGGAGTAATTGTGGTGTTCAGTTTGTACTTTACCTACACTGGCAAATTATTGGACTCCGACAGTCTTCAAATTGCTACAGCCGATTTGATTGAAGGCATTTGCCTCATGAGCTGGAGTGTAATTCTACTTTTCACCGTGTTTTACGTACATTAATTCTGGTGATGAGAACGAGAAGGAATAAAATTATGACCGAATTAATCAAGTTTGTCGCTCTATATAAAGACAGTGCCGACATAATAACTTTGAACAGTCCATTTTCATACAATCATAACCTTTTATTTAGTCTGATCGAAGACTGCTCCGTCTTGGTTCGATCGTAACTAGATGATAGTATGATATTCATTGAGCAAACTGATGCACATTATTGAAAAGGTCTACATTTTTAATAACAAAATTTATTATTGCTAGCACAAAATGTGGGTAATAAATCGTCCTTTACAATGACAAGGTTCTCACTTCAGTCAACCTTGGAGAAATCGAGGTTTGAAGTTTTATGTCAGCATAGCTTTTAGAGCAAAGAATTTTTTTTTTCCCTTTTTTAGTAATACTTACAAAATACACACCGAATCTGCTTGATACTTTGGCACACAATGGAGAAGGCCCGTAGAAGTAGTGAGTAGTGTGCTGCTCAGTTCAGCCAAAGAGTGGAGATAGAACCTTGTCATTCTAAGTGGGGTGGGGGGGGGGAGTGGGAAAATAAGGGAAATCCAGATTTTGGGGAAAACCCTAGTTGAATGTAGGACAGCCATCAAATAGAGTAGTGGTGGGTGGAGAAGGATAGACAAACAACTGGCCACGAGTAAAGCTCAGACTACTCATATCAACTGACTAGTACGAAATGCAATGTTTGTCTCACTTAAGAGCAAGGTTAAGGTTATTAGAATTTGGGAATTTTTTGGTAAAAATTGGTGAAGCCTAAAGAAAGTTACCGGCTAGGCCTTCTGTAAGTGTTGTGATAAGGAGTTAGAATAAATCGGAACTGTGAAATAGCTGGATAAGTGCCAAAATGCATTATAAACAAGTGTCAAGGTGTGCATTTATTTGTTCTAGCTTTCCTACATACTAAAAGATATCCAATTTTTTCAGAAAAAAAAAGATAGACCAAACAAGAACTATTGTCGCGAGAAGTTCTAAAACGTGCCTGCCGTTGAATAGCGGCGCATTAGTCTGTTTGTAATTCTGAAAGATACTGACAATTAGAAGATAAAAGAGATTTTCATGGTAGTTATTCGACACTGATCATGATGAATCAGAGATAATTCGCGTCCCTGTTGAAAAGCACAGCAGAGACAAAAGAGGGTCATGCGTGCAAGGCACCACCTGCTTTGCTGATGACAGAAACACCTGAGTTCATAAGGAACATGAACCTTTCCTGCTGGCAAAATCCTGTGCAAAAAATGATTGCTCTGACGTTGAAGATGACAGGAAGGAGAACCTTTGTTGTTCAGAAACCACTGGGCGTTACTGTAAACATTGTGAACAGTGGGTGCATCATATGGAAGCTGTCAGTGGGATCAAAGCCACATGCAAGATGTTGGGGGGTGAATGTCTTATGTCAAGCAGACCTTGTCTATCCAAATAAATAAACAAAAACAAAGTGAAACCACCCCGTCCACCCATTTAAATATACAAACAAAACGGAAGGATTACCAAAGCCGTTTACCGCCAGGAGAAAACAGACTAAAACCTTTCAATGAAACAGTGAGAAATAATATTTCAAATGATTAAACTTGAAAGACAAAAAATACCAACCCTATCCCATTCTCAAACCTATCATCAAACCTGTCCCTAACTCTTAATTATATCCGTACATGTAGCCTCCAACTCAAGATAAGCCAGCTTCAGTAATCATCTCAACAAAACGAACAAAAGAAAACAGATCTCTTGCTAATGTTTAAATAATAATTATTTATGTACTTATCACCCTATGAGGGTTTGGGCACACGTATGCCTTCTCTCAAATTCGGTGATTTTACTTTTTGCTATGTCGTATGAAATAAGCAAAAAGCAATAAACATAGATGTATACAGATTCTTCAAATTAATCTTGTGTTTTAATATTATCATTATTGTTATTATTATCATTATTATTATCATTTTAATTTAGCAGGCATGGAAGATATTTTTAATAAGATACTTCGTATTATGCATATCGTTATTATTATATTTTGTACGCAGAGGCGAGAACAGGATCATTTTGATATGTTGAAGCAACGAGTACACTATTTGGAAACATCGCGCTCAAAACCAAAATAAAACAGGGTTATGAGGTCTCTTCAAAAGGGCAGATGCTTTCTGCATAAAATGAAGCGACCCGTCCTTTAGGCAAGAATGTAACAGATGTAGCAGAAATATCTTATGAGTCAAAACGGATGGGGGCAATGCTTGTTTGTTGTCACTCCGCATCAGCAAAGAGGCGGGAGGATAACCATCTCAGATACATCGCTGTTTATTATGTCCCCTGTCTGAGTGTTTATTGATGGTAGAGATGCAGAGACGTCTTGCAAAAAATCTGCTACAAACTTGCCACCCCATCATCAATGCGCATGTTTACATCTGGATTACTGCCCCCTAGCCCCATGTGTCGACTGCATTTGTTTTTCTAAGGGTAGTTTTTGCTCAGCAATGCTGGCGTCCAAATGCCGTACTTTCTTGTTTTTCTTCTTTCGAAGGAATCGTCGTCTTCATCATCAAAAAGACTACAACCCATGGGTCTCTGTACACCCATGGCCTACTGAGTCAGATCTGTTCTGCTTTGGTTTCTTGGACCATAAAGTTAAATGAAACCTCGCATGCTAGTAGATTTGAGTATGTCTGCCTTTCTAGTTAATGCAAAGGAAGTCTATATCCGTACACCATATTGTATGGATATGGACAGTGCATATCCGGTACAACATGTTTACCAAAAGCGCAACTGGTGAAGGTTTGCTGAAACAAAACTTGTTACGGTGTTCACGAATTTAAAGTGGCAACACAATCATGGAATAGTCAGATGGGCCGGGGGTGAATGAGGGTCTAGTCAGTTTGTATCAATGGGCGGTAGTCAGATTGTCTAATCAGGCGAAAAGGGGCTGGGGTAGCCATTGGTGATCCACGTACACTCAAGCATATGATTAGCGCCAATTTTTAGCGCAGATCACGCAATCTCCAAGCAGAAGTCGGATTGTTTTGCTACTAAGCCGATTCATATTTTTAAAAACTATGCAAATTAACAAGGTCAGTAATATAGTATTCCGTTGTGTGTTCTACGTCATCGATTTGTGTGCGTTGTACGGATATTCACTGTCCATATCCGTACAACATGCCCGTCCTAATGCAAAAGAAGTTCAGTCGGCTACTGTTAGACTTACAGCCTACGCGTACAGAAGAGTGCAGGCGTATGCAAGTGATTTCCATTTTAGGCCGTGTGGTTGGACTGCTTAGCGTCTGTTTAGGAAGTATCAGGATCGAATCCAATCCGAGGGCACGTCCACCCTACTGAAATTCTCTCGGTGTTAAAGTAAGTAGCTTGCATGTAGCCTGATAAGGCTTCGACCCGGTAGTTATGCTGAACGTGTCTTAAAATCCCAGCGTTGAAGTTTTACCTCTTTTTTTTTTTTTGTCTCAAAGAAGCTAGATCTATTATATATTATCATATACAAAGCTTAGCCCACATCAGACCCCTTGTGAGCGAGTGCGTTAATAGCAAGGCGAGATGTTAAGCTAGACCCAGTCCTGAACAGGGTTTGACCCTGGAAATCCCTCACACCCAGGTCCAGTACTCTAAACACTAGGCTATGGATGCGGTGATGCCGAGAAAAAAAATTATATTATGCCGAATGAGCCTACTGCGGCCGGCGTTGCGTTGATACTTCATACCACTACCAAATTGCCACTGTCAATATGTCAGACTTACTGATGAGATGCTTGTTGGCACAGGGTGAGAATTTTAATTTGCATCTCCTATCAGGACAAATAGTTTCAAGTTGAACACTTCATCTTTACGTTACACCATGGTTGTTCAAAGGCAACGCGGTGGGGTATCACTGTATCAATCAGTGCAGGCATAAACAGGTTGAGATAAGCAATTATAAAGAAAGGAAAAAAAGGTAGTTTTTGTTTTTTTTAAATATTTTTTAACAGAGCCCAGATCAAACATACGATAAGTAATGATATAACAAGTTCAAAATGATGAAACTTGGCAAGTCTAAAGACGTGTAACTGATGAGATGAAAGATGACTGCTGAAGAGGCTCTTCATTCACAGGCCAGCATAGGCCCGCTCAGAAGATAATATTAGCATGAAAAAAAAAACACCGTCTATAAAACCAATTGAATGAGATTTTATTGATGCTTAACGGGATAGCTGTATGATTTTGTTTGCTGAGTTTGCTATTAAAATTAGTATGTTGCTATTTCATCCTGTTTACGCACGTTAATGGTGTGACATCCAAGAATATCCAATATTCTATTTTAACTCCGGCGGATAAACTGCAATACGGGACATTCTAGAATATTCTGCGGGAAAAACCACGATATTCCAGGTTATCCAAGGGTTATTCTGGATTATCGTAGGGTGTCTGGGTGCATTCTGAAATATCCAGGGTGGTGGTTGGGGGGGGGGGGGAATAATCTGCGATACCACACGTGTCTTTTCGGCCTCAGTGTCTCCTGCAACGGAAACCAATTTATCTTGCACTATTATGAAAATTAAGGGAGCATGACCTGGACGGAGAGCCCTTGGAAAATACGCGAAATGTCGTGATAAAACTTCCAAATCATAAATAAATTACACCGTAAACATCATTGCTAGGGAACTTTGATACCAGAAAGTACGAATCGGGGTAAAAGATCGTGCTCAGGTCTGTGAAAACAGACAAATGGCCGCCTTAGTTCTTGCTCGTTCTAACTCCATTTTCCTGAATAAAAACTGGAGATATTTAACGCAGAGGTATAACAAATTAATGCACATTTTGACACTTGTGTAGAGTATGTTGTGGCATTTAGATCGAGCTGTTTCAGACTTCAGATTTATTCTAAGTATTTATCATAATTGGGACCATTGTCTAATCATAAAGCCGAAAAGAAAGAAAAAATATGCCTATGTACTTATTATCCTATGAGGATCTGCGTACACTCATGTCTTCTCTCATAGTCAGTGATTTTACTTCTTGCTATGCTGTATTAAATTAGCAAAAAGCATGAAACATACATGTGTTTTTACTCAGATTCTTCAAACTAGTCTTGTGTTTAAATAATAGTAATAATAATAATAATATTATTATTACTGTTATTATTATTATTATTATTATTATTATTATTTTAACTTAGCAGGCATTTCTTTTATAAAGCCGAATAATGCCGGATGTATAGCCGAATATACAAAGCCGAATAGCAGACAAAAATACTGCTCATCCATGGCTTACTGAGTAAAACATTACAGTCGCCCGTCAACAGCATAATAACTAAAGCCGCAAACGTTTAGTGTCGAATTTCTCAGCTGTACAAACAGTAGAGTTGGAACAAATAAGAACTACGCGAAATGTGAAATATTTGGCGAGAAAACAAAGAATATAAATAGTAAATTAATTTAAATGTAAAAAACGCATGGGTCTCAGCATCCATTACGGTCTCTGTTTCGCGCACAAGGCATACTTTATTGACATCAGGGCAGTGACACTGCTAAAAGACGAAATGCGTTTTTGCAAGCAATAAAACAATTCACGCCATGGTTAGAAATTTGTGCAGGTGCTATTTAGCTCATGCCAGTTACTGTATTTTGTTGAGAACGCGCAAAAACAAACGCAGGTGTTTTTGCTTTGTTTTCGTGTAGAATGATGCCGACCTAGCGCGTGGTTAAATGATCAACAAAATGTCAACACATCTATTTTGTGCCATTTAACACAGCAAACCAGGACCTTTGTTATCGTTCAACTCGTGAAAATCTATGTTGATTCACAATCAATTCACATATTTTCTTTGTTTCTTTGTTTGACTGTTGATTATGAGAATCTATGCAGTTTAAAAAAAATTTAAATACCAGACTTGTGTTTCTTTTTTTCTGTTTCGTTTAAAAGACGAATGCGTTTATAGATGCATCACGGAGCGTTAAAGTTGCTGGTGGTGAGAGAATGTGACGCCAAAAAATATCATATTGTATTATGTTGAAACGTTTGTGTTTCAAATACAAGATCATTGATCTACAACAGAAACATGACACTGGATCTGTATGAGTCCGTATAAGAATATTTTGTATTTGTATTTGTATAACTCTTTAATCCCATATGGGAAATTTGCCTTTGTGCCATTGCAGCTCAGTTATAACTGGAGCAGGCACGTCGTCGCCACAGTGCAGCGCCGGTCGGCGTTTTTTTTTTGGGGGGGGGGATGGGGGAGGAGGGGGAGGGAATGGTAGGGATGAATCTTATTTAATTTTGCCCGGGCAGCGGCCTGTTCGGCCTGCTCTTTTCGATGTCCAACTGCCAAGGTATCTTTAACGTGCGCATCGTGCACACGGGCCCTCCGAATTTTTTCGTCCTTATCCGAGAAGACTAGGTACTCGATCCTTTTATCCCTGCTTTTTCTTATATCAGTATAGAAGTTCGACATAATTTATTGTTTAATTCACTTGACAATTTAGAATTGAAATCTGTAAGCACCAGAACGTTATGGAAGTGCATTTTTAACATCAGTGATTTTTCATTACTTTATGTTATCCCAGGAAACGGCTTGTCATATATTTGCTCAGTATAAAACGTTATTGATTGATTTCTACATTACTTTTTTCATTTTATGAATTTTAACAAACACAGCAAAACATACACGTCCTTACAGACTAACAGAAATTGAACAATGCCAAAAACGATAACAAAAAACTAACAAATAACTCATCAATAAATAGGTTGATGACATTTTAATGGTCACTTGATATCCTTTCTCGGTGACCTCACAGAACTGGGTCAACAGAAAAGAGGAGACCCCTCTAGTCGTAAAGAAAGAAAAAAGAAAGAAGTTTCTGGAAATGCCTCACTTATTTCGACTTACCTTCTCACCTGTTTCCTCTCGAATTACCCAGCATGACCTATAACGTACGCAAGTTCCGGTGCCCTACTTAAGGGCATTGGCACTTGTTTAACAGGGGTACGGAAGACTGAGCCGGTTTTTCACCTGTTGTGCAACGCATTGCACAATAAGCCGCCCACCCCTGTTGGAAAACTGAGCCGGTTTTTTGTTGTAGATATCGACTATGTTGTTTTCGAACTTTAGATCGGTTAGCCTGACGTACCAACCCTAAAGCACTGGACTGTATAAACATGATAGATCTTTGGATAAACTCAGTATGCTAACACACAACAGGAACAGTCACAAACTGACTGTGCGCGCGCGCCTAACACAACTCAATAGGCTAGCCATGCTTTCCGCCTGTCGACGCACCTTCCTAGAGACTACAATAAAAGCCTGTCAGTTTCATGTTGGTCAGCATGGTAACGAAAACTTCAACAAATTGGACTACCTTCTGAGTACAAGTCTACCAGTGAAACTGGAATGTGGCTAAAATCCTTTTTTGGCTTACCGGCACTTGAGCCTAGTGACGTACAAGATTGCTTTGCTTTTGTCATCATGGCCCAGTGCCCAGACCAGGAAGATGACAAACTCACAATGTTTTCTGGCTATGTTTTTGACAACTACATTTCTTCAACTGCCAGATACCCGCCCAGTTTGTGGACTTGTCTTGAAAGTTCCGTCAGAACGACCAATGCATCCGAAAGTTTTCATAAACATTTTGCAAGCCACTTTACATCGCCGCATCGAAACATATTTCTGTTCATCGAAAAACTCGCAGAAGTACAGCTACGAACTGACATAAAGGTCAGATCATCCTATCAGTACCACAATGTTCCTGTGAGACGCTTGCGTGAGCGTGAGAGAATTAGGGAGACTCTCATTACTGACTACAATGACCAAAGGCTGTCTCAGGCAGAGTTTGTGCACAAAATGGCTCTCAAGATGCTACCCGTCAAGTTGTGAGGCCCCTTTTAATATCTTTTAACAATTTTTATCATGGTTTTAACAGCTCTCAATATAAACATTATCCTGCTCAAAATCCGACTTCCACCTCCCCGTGGTGAGCAGGGAGCAACACGTATCAAGACCGTTTCAATCAGCTGTTACAATTACATGCATTTAATTCTTACAAAATTCACCAGAAAAAAAGCAAAGAAACAGTCTCAATAAGTGGCGAAAGGAAGAGGTTGACAAGCCGTTAGAAAAATTAAGTATCGATATGCCAAAAACCGGCTCAGTCTTCCAACAGCTTTTACAAGCTACCTTTGAAGTTTTGAACAATAGGATTAAAAATCCGGCTCAGTTTTCCGGTACCCGTTTAACAGTGTTTGGTGGAATAAGTCACAATTCGGTGAACAGGGTTAAAGAGATGAATTCTGTCTATGTAATGGGACATTATGGCGCAACAAAGAGTATAAACTGTTGAAAATGAACATTACTGTGTAGAAGTTTAGCATTTGTAGCGCTTAGAACTGTAGGTGATCCGAAAAACATTAAAAACTAAAATTTTGAAGGAATTTGAATTTGTAGGCTTTTCTTTAGGTACAGCGACAAATGATATGTCGCTGGCCCTACCACAAAACCGCGAAAGTGCGCAAATGCAGATGACAGCTATTTTGTGCCAATTTTTCTGTGCATTCCTTGAATGATTTTTTATTAATTCCCTTGATTGAGAGGGAGTTACAATATTTCAAAAGTTTATTTATGTAACTAAAAATGTTATTAAGATAAACTAGACATTTGGTCATCTCCTTAAAATTATATCCCTCGCATTTGAGTGGTTTCATGGTAGTGCCAGCGATACATAAATTAATGAAAATTTACAAAGCAAACCCTAGAAGTTACATTGAATCAAATCTGAGGGATCTTTCAACATATTCATGAACTCACTCTCTGAGTTAGAACATGAAAACAATTTTCTCACATAATAAAACTGAGATTCACCTGCCTCGATGAGTGTCGTTACTCGTGATATGAGTGCATTCAAAATTAAGTTGTTTTATCCACTATTGTTTAGGTCTAAGTGAGTAAATAATACACTCATAATATTATCACAAGATTTCAAGTTACAACAAGTGTCCACCTGCGCCTAGGAGGCCAACCATAAAGTACGCATGCTTTGGGGGGAGGAGGGGGAGGGGGGAGGGATCAAAAGCATGTATGGTTGGGAGGGAGGGGTGTCTGGGAGCGTCAGTCCGTTTTTCCTTTGAGGTTTTCTTTTTTTATATTATATATCTTTCAACCAAATGAGTTCTAGGAAAAAAATCGAACATAGTTTGTGTCCAGGTCTTGTCGAGGACATCCACCTTTTTAATGGAAACACGCGTGTACAAAGGGAGAGAGTGTGTTGGAGTCAATCATGCAAAACGAGTACATGGTAGTGGTGGTGGTTGGGAGGGGAGGGGGGGGGGTTGTTAGGGGGAAGGTTGAAATAAATTGCAAAAAGAAAATCAAGTGCTTTACGGATGACCCGCTGTTCAAGAGGTGGAGTACTTGGATTCTCTATTCGTGGGTTGGCGCCTTGAGCTCTTGTCTCTGAGAGACTATAGTTGCTCTAGTTTGCTTGACGCACCTCTACGTTGTACTGTTCAACCCCTGTCTACATAGAGGTTAGACACATTCATAGTCTAATGTACTTGGCATGGCGCCCCCTCCCTCCACTTCCCCATTTTTCTCTTTACTATGATAGCGCTGACGTTCACAATTTTGCCGAAGGTGAAATTCTTCCTGAGAAAATGCATCATAATAAATGTCAAAAGGTTTTTTCACACTTTATACATACATATAATGAACTAATCAGCGACACATTAACACGAATACACTTAAACAAAGCGTCTACGTTAAAAAGAAATATGTTTTTGGAAGAGATTCGTTGTTCGTTCATTGCGCCTGTCATCGTGTGCATACCCAGATGCACAACTTTATTCAAGCATTGAAGGATGTGGCTTAATGTGATTTACTGCTATGAGCAGACAATAAAACCTTTTTTAGCCCAAAATGATAATTGTGTAACTTAATTCTTGTTTTTGTAAAGAATAGCTTAGCCAATAAAACTGTTTAAAAAAAAGAAATGATATATTATAACTTAATTCTTGTTGTTTTTTTCTAAGAACTCTTCAGACAACAAAATTGTTTTTAGCCAAAAATGATAACTGTATAACTTAATTCTTTTTTTTTTTTTTTTTGAAAGAACAACTTAGACAATAAGACTGTTTTTAACCAGAAATGATAATTGTATAACTTAATTCTTGTTTTTTAAAGAACATCTTTCATATTTCAGATACTTGTTTAGGCAGCTTTTGATGCAATTTTTTTTTTGCCAAGATATCATTTGCTACGTTTGAAACAAGCGTAACAGCGAATCATTGATACATTTTTCATTATGATTTCTAAATGGGATACTGTCAGTGTCATTCGACGCTGAAAGGAAATGGGTAGGCAAGGTGGGGTTACGGTTGAGAAGCTACTTGGCTCACTGTTACAACAAAACGTTCCTATCACTGAAATGTAAGGAAACAATGCTGGTCTTTTTCCTCAATGTCGGACACTACAGTACATATTATAGGTATAGTGGTATGGCGCCAGGAGATAAAGAATGGAGGCAATGCTTAGTTGGCTGGTCACAGTGGGTGAGAATATTGCAATGTCTGCAAAGCTACATTAATATAGAGACGCTTAAGGAAATTCTTCTTCTTCTCTCAGCCTCATCGTCGTCGCTTGAAAAACATTGTGGGATCTGGGTTGCTTGATAATGAGTATGTCTTTTGTGGGTGGAGAATGGCGTATTTTGATGATAGCAGCTGGTAATATGATTATTTTGTCCCTGTTGTTAAATTAATTTATATCAATATAGAAGGTCGACATAGTTTATTGCGTTATTCAATTGGCAATGTAGAATTGTATTTTGTGAGCATAAGATCAAACCTGCATTCCTCCTTGCGTGTCAAGGATTAAAATCCTAAGCAGCCTCATCCATTTTCTCGATCTGTGTCCATGTCGCTTCATTTACTTTGTCACGAAACCTCGTCGGCTCGCCCTCCCAACTCCCATCTTACACTCTTCCCCCTCCCAAAAAAAAATCCTTTCCATCAATCAGTTATATTATACTCCCACCAAAGCAAGAGTTCAGTGTCGAAATTCCTACTCAGAGATCAGAAGTTCCAAATCTGTTCTCCCAGCGTTGTGTTCCTTCCACCATCAGTGGCCTGACACCAGCGTCAGCACATTGTAACGCTTGCAGTAGTCCCAGTACGACCTGCCGGAGTGCACTTCATGAGCCTGATGCCGCCTTCAGCATAATATTTACTCGCCCCAATAAACCAGGCTAAAGGCAGATAAGCGAATCCGTGCGTGAGTGAAGAGGGAGGTTTGGCCACAGGAAAATGGATTTTCGAGAGTGCATGAAGAATTTCTGGTTTAATAGGAACATGGGGTTTTCACCTAAATTCATCTCAATATGAAGAAGTCCCCAAAAAAGAAACGATCGGAGTATTTTTTCATTGTCGTGCAATTTGCTCAGCGCTATGGCCTGAATGAAAATGTCCTCAATACTAAAGCCTAAATGACGGTTTAAAAGATTATAAAAATAATTTACTAATCTGCCACCTAATCTAGCCCAGTCTCATTTCTGTCAACCTATGGTGTTTATTCAAGTTTCAGGCAATGTTTTATTTATTTTTTTTTTTGTTTTTTAAATTGTTATGACAGTACATTACAATGCATGACACTGAAGCAAAACTGTAGGTAATATGGTAAATTTTGTGGATCAAATAGAGAGAGACAGATAGACAGACAGACAAACAGAGAGACAGAGAGAAAGATAGATGGGTGAGAACTCAGGTTTATTCAGGGCAATGTCTGATCTAATGTTTTACAGCATGTAGTTTGCGAATGAAGGAATGAAATCTTGTGTACATTGTCGTATTTCGCTCAGCGAAGAAAATTGTGGAAAGTATTTTAGTCTTACATTCCTTGCTTTCCATTTCCGAGTAGGTGGACTGATGTTAAGCTACCGTTTTGTAGTTACAAAGCCGAATAGAGAAAATACTGAATTGTTTCTCTGTGTATTGTAAAAAATAAAAGACACTTTCCGCAGTGTCATCTTTTCAGTAGTAAGGGGTAAGCCAGACCAAGGCTAGCGTAGGCCCCACACTGGTGGCGCACCACTTCATTATCATACATCACACTAAAACAGTACTCACAACCCACACCACCGTGTGTTAGTGTGATGCATAATAACTCTGTGGCGAGCCACCAGTGTGGGGCCAACGTACGCCAGCCTTGGCCTGGCTTACCGCTTAGCCTGGCTTGCCAATGGGGTATTAAATTATCATTGTGCGAAAAGTAAGATGACAAGAAAAACATTATATTTTTCTAAGCTTGGAGCATACACTGGGCTATTCTGCTCTGAAATGGAAAGCGGGAAGAACTGATTGATATAACGAAAACAAAAGCGATAGAAGGAGATCGAGACAAACGGCGAATGAGAAAATGGAATAGGTGCACGAAAAGAATACAAAGATAAAAAGTTGTCACGCCAGAACTCTAGCTCAAAGTGTTTTAATTAATGCCGCTCCAGTGAATAAATCGGTGTATTTATTCACAAACTTGGCCAGAATTCCCTTGCTTGTACGCGCTTTCCTTACCTAAACTACGTGTTTCAATTATACAGCAGCTGGCATTTTCTAAGGAAGTTTTATTCTTCTTTTCTCTCACGGAATGCAAACAGTTTATAAATGACAAAGGCAGACTGCAGACATTTTCTACTTTACAATCACGGCTGAAGGTTAAGTGAGCAGATACTTGGGCTATTATTTATGTGGGAGAAAAAAAAAGTGAAAAAAAAAAGAAAGAGTCAAATCGACACTGGCTTGCAATTTGGCACCTGCATTTTTAAACTGCATTGTGTTTTTCTAAGATATGCCAGTTTTCAGGGCTTGGCTCAAAGTTTCAGGCTGAATTTCAGATCTGTCGTAAAATTTTAAGTTCCATTTATTTTGCTTTGGACTTTGGAGAAGTCTGCTAAATCTACTTGATGATATTGACACCTGTTTTACATATTTTGAGAAAAGACCTTGTCTTGGTTTGATGAGTTTCGTAATAACAAATAAACTCAGGTGACATGCGTACATTAATTTATTGATATATAATTACCCTGGCAATGGACTGAACAGAAAGCAACAAACTTCTTCAAAGAGTGGAGTGAACAGTGAATAGTATCAGTGAGAGGTTACCCAGCTTCAACGTGAGAAATGTGTATGCGGGGCAAAAGGTGAAAATGAAACAAGAGAATGGACCCAAAAAAAAAAAGTCAAACTGTGTGTGCAAAGGTAATTAGCAGGGCATGACAATATCCTGGCACCTAAAAAAAGAAGCAAAGTTACCGAAATAAGCAAACGGTAGACAATATACTCGGCTCAGGTAACATTGACTTCAAACAACTCAAAACTCGAGTCGACTGTTCTTTCCATTGGTAACTAGGTCAATCAGGTACCACTAGCACACGCGCTAGTCTGTCAAAAAGATTGAGCCGGGAGCAGAAAAATGAGAAAAAAAAAATCGGTTAGCAGTGGAAATTTCGTACGTCGTCAGAACTGTAGAGTGTTAGGAAGATTCCAGTCTTTTCCCTCGGGTGGATGTGAGAATGTTTGGTTCCTTTTACATGTAATGCAGTGGTTCTCAAGATGGTCAATATCGCCCCTCTCCCCGATTTTGATTTTCGGGGAGAGGGCTGTTGATACAAATAAAAGGGCGACAAAGGGACGAAAACGAAAGGGGGTGGGGGAAGGATAGGAGTGAAAACATGAATGCAGGACGATCTAGGGACAAATACTTACAACTCAGCCACTGACTTTTGCCATAGCACACATAGATGGGTTTTATAAACAGAAAAAAATCCTCTCTTATTATGTGCATTTCGTCAAGAAAGCTTTCTAATTTGTAATGAAAAATCTAGGCACCTGTTATCACAACTAAAGCTTTGATAAACGTAACATTATAATTTTTATGCAGTGTGAAATGTATCCGTTGGGTTTGAAAGGGGATTGGGGGAGGTGGCCATTGAAGAAAATTTGGATCGTAAAGGGGTGTTTGCCTGAAAAAGGGTTGAGAACCACTGGAACTAGTATGTGTTTGCCTCTTTCGTTCTTTTTTTTTTCTTTTCTTTTTTGATGTGTAAGGTTAGTGGCACACTGAGTCGAGTCTGTCTCTTCTCGTTTTTAATGTGATATTTGAACTATGGAGTTAACCTCTTCAATA
>OZ007580.1:29889220-29959220 GCA_963931925.1 Onchidella celtica | reverse complement strand
ATGCCAAGGTAAATAAAGAGCAGAATCATGAAAGGTTGATTACCTTGGAATGTTCACCTGTACAAAAAAATCATATCCGAATTGCCTTTGTACAAGACTGGCGATTTGTCTGCGGTGTGCCAGAATCTTACAGTGTTTCCTCTCTCTCTCTCTCTCTCTCTCTCTCTGTCTGTCTGTCTGTCTGTCTGTCTGTCTGTCTCTCTCTCTCTCTCTCTCTCTCTCTCTCTCACTCTCTCTCTCTCTCCCTCTCTCTCTGTCTGTCTGTCTCTCTCTTTCTTTCTTTTTCTTTTTCCGTCTTGCTGTCTCTCTCTTTCCTCCTGGCGCTCTTCTATGTTTGCCTTTCTCTCGTATCTTTCCTTCTGTTTTTCTTTCTCCGTCTTTTTTCCTGTCTCTCCGCCTATTTCTCTCTCTCTTTCTTTCTCTCTCTCTCTCCTTCTGGTTTTCTTTCTCTCTTCTTTCTCTAGCTTTCTAGATGTCTCTTTCTCCTTCTTTCTCTCCCTTTCTCTTTCTAGCTCTCTCTCTCTCTCACACTCCTCTCTCTTCTCTGCCCCCTCCCTCTTTCTCTCTCTCCCTCACAAACATACATGTACTTATCGTTTCAAGCACACTCTCGCCCTGCTTCCTAAACCCCACCATCTCCATTCCTCGGCCGTCAGATACCGCACGTCGTGTGTACACAAAGACATCTTCAGAAATGAACTGCACTCTGCATCTCGAACGATTTCTTTATACAACTTCGACCACATAACCAAAATGGCTGTACATGCCACGGATGCCCGGCACTCTATGGAACATCTTTGAAAAATACAGCATTCTCATGGACACAATCACAGCTGATCATAATTATTTTGACTAAGCTGTCAGCCTCTTACCCCCGCCCTCTATCTGCGACACCCCTTTTTTTTCTCATATATAGCTCAGCTATAGATAACTATGTAACATACCACGTCCCGTAACAGCAAGCTATTCATAAAGTCCAACCTCAAAATGCTTAGAGCAGCGTGCGTGATCTTCAGTATCAGTGATCACATTATGTTCTTACTATTAATGTTTTGTTATGTTAGTCCTGCCTTCTTTGCTCACGTAGCCGTTCATTCAAGTGCGAGCATACGGTCACATAAGCAAACCATTGGGATGCACATGTGTGGTCAATTGCACTGTGTCAAAGGTACACACAGGACCGAACCTGATAGTTAGTGTTTGTCTTCCAATGGAGTGGACAGGGACGCTCTGATGGAAATTGTCGGCTAGTCAGCCTTTTTTTTTTCTTTTTTTGTAACACATGTTGCAAGCCAGTGAGCACAGTGAGCACATGATCACCCCAGGTTCATGATTCGCTACCCCCCCCCCACCTCCATTCCCCAATGTCTCCAAGGGGGTGTGGCCGAATTTTGTGGCATCTCCCACTGAAGTACTGCTTTTCACCTTCCTAAAACACCCCTCTGGCCCCATCCAACCCCAACAACATCGAGAACGGCCAACACTGATCCTCTCCGCCTTTTTTCTCACTCTTCCCCCCCCCCTTCTCTCTTACTATCTGCCATTCTGTCTCTCTCTCCTTCTCTCTGTCTCTCTCTCTCTCTCTCAATGTTTCTCTCTCTCTCTCTCTCTCTATCTCTCTATCTGCCGCTATCTCCACCCCCTTCTCTCTCTATCTCTCTCTTGGTCTCCCTCTTTCTCTCTCTCACTATCTATCTCTCTCTCTCTCTCTCTGCCACTCTCTTTCTCTGTCTCTGTCTCTCTCTGTCTCTCTGCCACTCTCTTTCTCTGTCTCTGTCTCTCTCTCTGTGTCTCTCTCTCTCTCTCTCTCTCTCTCTCTGCCACTATCTCTCTCTACCATTCTCTCGCCCTACGTCAGCCCCTATCATTACCACTATCAATCAAGCCAGCACATGCCGGTGTATGCAGGTATCAACATACCTGTCCGAGCCTCACTGAGCTGACAAGTTACAGCTACTTGACCAAAGTGCCCAGTAACACATGCGTAGTGATTCCTCACCAACTCTATGGGCGAATACGATCTACTTTTGAAATCCCTAGAGAAATACTTGTATTTATATCAGTTTACTTAAACTACCTTTATGACGGAAACTCCCTGAGCCGATCCAATCTACTTATCAAATTCCTAGAGAAATACTTGTAGGTACATTAGTTTATTCGAAGTGTATCTCCGGATATATTTGCTCATCTCTCTGTCAATACAGTATTACATTAAATTCAAGACATCAACATTAAAATCTACCTTGAGTGACAGTCACCACCATCTGTTTCATCAAATTTCTAGATCATACTGGAGCAGAGTTGAATAATAAACATCCAAATAACAGAGAAAGATATCGAGGATCGTTCTTACCATCAGCCTGCAATTTGCCCCAACAACGCATTCTAGCTGGATCCGTGCCATTATGTTATTAATGTACAATGCTATGTTGCTTCATGTGTTAAGTTTGCTTTTGAGTTACGTCATGTTCATGTAATAATACATAAGACGTGTGTATCATAATTATATTATGTGCCCTTAAACGAAAATTTCCCTCAAGAGATACAAAAGTGATTATTATAATCATTTTGTCTTAGCTCACTCTAAGAACGGTCCTGAGTTACTGCAGGCTATGGCTAAAGCTGGGTTCTCTTGTATACGAAAACGGACACGTCAAAAATCCTTTAAGAAGTGAAATAGAAAGAATATTATGTCCGTGCGCCGTTTCCGCACACACTGAAATATTCTTTCTTTTTACTACTTGAAGGATGTTTGCATTTCTCCGCTGTCGTTTCCGTTTCCGCACACATGAAAACCCAGCTTACGAGAGAAGCATATTATTATTATGTAATATGAAGGAACAACATCAAGGAGTCATAGTATAAACCTCCGTTTATTATCATTATCATTCCTCTCATGTCCCAGCACAGTTGTCCAGTTGTTAAAGCTGTTGTCGTGGTTTCGAAAATTCCCGGGTTCGAATTCCGTCTAGGACGGGCTTCAGTCAAATTTCTGTGATTTTTTATTTTAAGTGATACTATCCCTGTAGTTTTGCCTTTATCTAGCGATATTACAAATTAAACATGTAAGTATCGTACCGTATCGGCGTCGGACAGAGAAAAGGGTGGAACTCGTCCCCTTGCAATGCAGGGCCGAGAACTCGATCTGTGCAGGTCTTCCGGGCCACAATCTTATTGTTATTTCCCTTGACAGGTCCTACGCCTGGCTGATTATGATGACAGCATGATCATTATGATGTCTTACCCACGGTGTAGCCGTTCTTAACGCTAATGAGAGCTGGCTCGTGGCACACATGTGTTTTCAATAGCTGTGTTACGTCACTGGTCGTCTCGGGGGAGGTTACTCTGGGTGACCAGAGACAGGCAGGGGAAATAAATATTATCATGATATGAAACGGACAGATAGGCACGTTCCTGCATTCCTAAAAGTCTGTTTCTGATGCAACAGATTATTGCCCGGAAATCATGATTCCACTGATCTCATGTAAACCTGGCAAGCAGCCGTGTTATGCAGGTGAAGACAGGTTCAAAATGCACCAACATTTCTCATTTCGCAAGGACCCTCGGTTAGATGCTTTGAGCAACGGCTGCATTGGTAGCTGAACAAAGCTGCGTTTTAATATTGAAACACGGAGATGTTTTCTCTATCCAGCTGTGTAAAATGAATTGTAAAAGACGTTAAAATCATGAGACATCTTCTGTTGAAACAATACCCACTTGTTGAGTATAAAATTTACAAGTCTCTTCAAGTGCCGGATCTGGAACCGATATCGACGATCGTGGTTCGCCACTCATTCCTCGGCTCGGATGCTCTCAAAAAGCCCATTTTGTCCTGGTTTTTCCTTGTTGCCCATCTGTTCAAACTCTCTAGATATGTTATTTTTTGTCCACCTCTGCTTTTTGTTTGCCCTCTATTTTTCCAGTTAGAGCAAGGTGATCAAGACATTTCTGTCGATTCAGGTGACACCTGAATCGACACCTGAATTTACAGGTAGCTGTTGTTAAAGAAGCGTAGTATTTTAAATAGTAAGCTTTAGTTAAACAGTGAACAGTATTTTCACTCTTTTGGCTTTGTAATTACAGTACGGCCCCCTAACAACAGACAGTTGTACAGACGATGCTGATTTTCTCCACTATTCAGAACACCTTTCTGTGTTGTAAAATTTTTGTGTTTAGAAATTTCTATGTCAACTATTTCGTCGCTTAACTCTGCAAGCTGGACAGTGCAAAACAGTTATTTTGTCCTAATTATTAACACATTCTCTTTCGATGGCTCTCTTGCATTACTAAAGAGTAGCCAGTTTCATTATTTTTTTCAGTCTCTGTTATTTAGACTCGTGAAGTGGTAGAGAACTCTTCGCCAGCCCGTTAAAAATGTGGTACTGTCATCTTTACAAGTTCCATACCTTATACGTTCAGCCAAACTCTGAACATACTTCAAGTTTCAGCTTACTGCGACCAAGGTTCTTGTTGGTTCCAACTCCACCTTTTGCACAAAGTGTGAAATTCGACGTTAAACGTTTGCGGGCTTAATTGTTACGGTAGGGAGTTTGAATACATCCTGACTGTGAAACAGCTTGATAAGTGTCACAACGCATTTTAAGCAAGTGTCAAAGTGGGCATTTGTTATGCCTCTTGTACATACTAAAACTAATAAAAGATTTCCGGTTTTTCAGAGAATGGAGACAGAACAGGCAAGAACTAAGATCGCGATACACTAAAGGGCAGCCTATTGAGTGGTACTATAATGTATTTATTAACATGCAAAGCGACATCTTTCTCCTGTGCTCAATATTTCTATCAATTTGTATTTTCTTCTTGTTACAGAATGGAAGGATTGATAGATTCCCTCAACAAGAACAAATGGGAGGAGGTCAAGCCTGCGGACAAACCAGGTATAGTTTCCCCAGTTAGTTTTGGACTAGTTTCACCATGTAGTTTTGGATAGTTTTACCATCTAGTTTGGGACTAATTTCGTCATGTAGTGTTGGACTAGTTTCACCATGTAGTTTTAGATAGTTTTTACCATCTAGTTTGGGACTAATTTCACCATGTAGTTTTGGACTAGTTTCACCAAGTAGTTTTGGATAGTTTTACCATCTAGTTTGGGACAAATTTCACCATGTAGTTTTGGACTAGTTTTCACCATGTAGTTTTGCACTAGTTTCGTCATGTGGTTTGCGACTAATTTCACCATGTAGTTTTGGACAACTTTCACCATGTAGTTTTGGACTAGTTTTCACCATGTAGTTTTGCACTAGTTTCACCATGTGGTTTTGGACTAGTTTCACGGTTTCACTTTTTGACATAAAAACACCATAATATCATGACAAAACAAGTTAGGTTTTGTACATTGTTTACCACTTCAATAAATTTGGGGCAAATCTTTGGCAATCAGGTGTTTTGGAAGATTGTCTTTTTGCCAACTCCCCATGCACCGAAATAAAGTTAGGTTAGGGTTATTAGGGACACTTTGGTCTAGAGGCAAGGTGCTCGCCTCTCATGCTGAAGGTACAGGGTTGGACCTTCTGTTGGTGCAGGCATGTTGGACTTTGTTTGGGGGGAGGGGGGTGGGGTGGGAATTCCTGTCCCTGATTCTATGGTGGGTAGGATCGAGCACATAGTCTTCTCGGATAAGGACGAAAAACTCGGAGGCCCCGAGTGCACGTTGCTCACATTAAAGATATTAAAGATGCCTTGGCAGTTGAAAGTTCAGAGGAGCAGACCGAACAAGGCTGCAGACCGGGCTGTATTCTTAAAAAAAAGAAAAACTAATCCCTACCACAAAAACACATAGAAACAAGAGCAATAAAAACAAAAACACATAGAAACAAGAGCAATAAAAACAAAAACACATAGAAACAAGAGCAATAAAAACAAAAACACATAGAAACAAGAGCAATAAAAACAAAAACACATAGAAACAAGAGCAATAAAAACAAAAACACATAGAAACAAGAGCAATAAAAACAAAAACACATAGAAACAAGAGCAATAAAAACAAAAACACATAGAAACAAGAGCAATAAAAACAAAAACACATAGAAACAAGAGCAATAAAAACAAAAACACATAGAAACAAGAGCAATAAAAACAAAAACACATAGAAACAAGAGCAATAAAAACAAAAACACATAGAAACAAGAGCAATAAAAACAAAAACACATAGAAACAAGAGCAATAAAAACAAAAACACATAGAAACAAGAGCAATAAAAACAAAAACACATAGAAACAAGAGCAATAAAAACAAAAACACATAGAAACAAGAGCAATGAAAACAAAAACACATAGAAACAAGAGCAATAAAAACAAAAAGAAGAAAGATGAGGTGTAAATGCCAAAAAGCAGCGAATCTCCTAACATTCAGGCCTAAACACAGGTTAGAGTTGGCTGGTAGGGCTAGGATTGCATTTGATTAATTCGCTACAACATGGTTTCTCAAGATGAGGAAAGGGTGGCAATGTTTTGGTGGTGCTTGGGACTTCAGAATAGGGCATAGTGTATATACAAACTCAGCACAAGAAGTCAAGGAACAACTTACATTTTCACATGTTTCCAGTGAGATAAGACAGTTGGGACTTTCAAAAATCGACCCCTCTGTAATGAACTCTTGTTAAAACAAAATCGCAACCTCGTTTAGAATTCAAATTACACACATGTAATCTATGGTCTCAAAGACTTATTTGTGGAAAAAATGAATAAATTGTGTTCAATCATTTTGGAGTTGTCATTCTTTGAAATTTTGTTCCTTGACTTATTGTGCTGAGTTATATGTATTATATTTCCTGGAAGCTAACTTTGTCCAATCATGGTGGAACGCATGGTCGGTTTGTTGTTTGTTTGTTTTTTAAATTGAAGTGGGATGTGGGACAAAAAAGGGTGAGAACCACTGCCCTGCAAGAACTTGTCCGTCGGCGAGCATGGTCACCATAACTTTTTCATGAAGTTGGCCACACGCTAGTTAAAAAAAAAATCCCGTTTACTCGTTTTTGGCAAAACTTTTCCTCTGTGCTTGATTTGGTCGTCTCTGTATTATTTCTTATGCGAAACATTGCTAACGTTTAACATTTTTTTTTTTTTTGGCCACAGATTTTCTGCATTGTTGTTTTTTTTTTTTATATATAATATTTTATACAAATTCTACTGTAAATATCGGCTATATGGGCCAGTGGCCAGATAAAGCTTACATGTACTGCTAATATAATTTGCACTAACCCCCCCCCCCACCCCACCCCCCCAACCCCCAACCCCCTCTCAAACCAGCACTTCATTCAGACTCCTAACGTAGTGCTTACTGCCCTTTGGCGTCGAGAGCTCCACGAATTCTTCCCCCCTGGCTCGCCCCAGGGTGCGCGATTTTTTTTTTCGTACGAGCTTTAGCAAAATTCAGGAGCGTGGCAGCAACACACCCCCAAGCACAGGTCATCGGATAAGGGATTTCTCGTCCTATCGAACACTGCCATGGGTGCTGCAATCTCTGGACTGTGCACCCTAACCCTAAACCTAAAATGACTCTGAACGTTACCGAAAATCCCTGGGATATGTTGGTGTTGTCCTGTGTTTGGGGGTCTGTTGCTGCCCCGCTCCTGAATTTGCTAAAGCTCGTATGGAAAAAAAATCACGCCCCCGGGATAATGCAAAGAATGTGGTCACTTTACTGACAGTATAATGTCGTACGCACCACAAGAATTCCTGTCATCTTCAAAGCATCTGCGTCATCGGCACAGTAACTGCCCCAGGCAGCCTGACGTTTTGGTGCTTAGCACTTGAATTTCCGAGGACACAGTCTTCAGCATGCAGAGCTGAAAATAACGAAAACAGTTGGTTCTAGCAGCCATCTGTTTTATTACAATAATGATAATTATTATCCGTAGCATTAATCTGGCGCTTCATTTCGTAAAAAAGCCAGGCTCCATGCGCTTTATAACATTTATTTCACACCTACACTGATCACACGCACACACACATACACACACACACACACGGAGAGACAGAGAGAAGAAGAGAAAATGAGAGAGAGAAAGAAAAGAAGAGCTGGAGACACAGAGAGGGAGAAAAAATTAAGGGGGGTGGGGGGGAGACAGAGAGAAAGAAGAGGAAAAGAGAGAAAAAGAGAAAGAGAGAGAGAGAGAGAGAAGGGAGACAGAGATAAAAGAGATACAGAGTGAAAAGAGAGACAAAGTAAGAGAGAGAGAGAGTGAAAAGGAGAGAGCGAGAGAGAGAAAGAAAGACAGAGAGGCAAACAGATAGAGAGAGAGAGAAGGCGAGTGAGAAAGTTATTAATTAAAGAAATAAAAACAAGAACAAAGAAACAAAGAAAAAATCATAGATCTTCAGAGTGTAAAAGAGTTTCTTCAGTTGGTGATAACAACAAGTTAAAACCACCAACTTTGATCCAATTTATATATAAGAATAAGTGAAGTTCAGCACGATTCTCTAGCACCAAACAGTAATTACCTTCCTTGTCACCCATCCCCTCCCCACCTCACCCATTTTCCTGCCAGGAAAAGAAAACAAAATTAAAAAAGGTTTCAAAAATGCAAGTTTGTTTATTTTTTTTCTCCACTCCGGTTAAACCGATATGTCTGATATCACCCTCTTGTCTATGTATGCGTGGCGTCATTGGGAACTTGACAACTAATCCATCACTAGGAACAACAGGAGTGTTTTCTAATGAGGACACAGATGAGTGAGTCCGATATGTGAGCTTTATTTTACCTGCAATGCCCAGAACTCGTCGCGACCTAAGTTCTTGTTTGTTCCAGCTCCACCTTTTGCACAACTAAGAAATTCGACAGTAAACGTTTGCGGCTTTAGTATTATGAAAGGGGATTGGAATAAATCCAAACTATGAAACAGCTTGACAAGATTAGCGCCACAATGCAATTTAAACAAGTGTCAAAGTGTGCATTATTGTTATCCCTCTTCTACATACTAAAAGGTCTCGAGTTTTTCAGAAAAAGAAAATAAAACGAACAAAAACGAAGGTTCCATCATTCCCCGAGGGGAGGTCATGTTATACAGGTTAATGAGCAACTGTCAATTATTTTCCACGCTGTCACACTTGATTTACACACTCAATGCCTCACGCTAAATAGCTGAAACAATGAATACTTGAAATACAGGAGCTCCTTTTAGGTCGCCATGCAGCACAAATGTGTACTTTGTTACGTTGTACCATATGTAGGAAACTGTTATGCTGGGTTTTCATGTGTACGGAAACGGAAACGTCAAAAAACCCTTCTAACAGTGAAATAGAGAGAATGTTTTTCATGCCGCTTCCGTACACATGGAAACACTCTTTCCTATTACTACTTGATGGATATTTCCGTTGCCGTTTCCGTTTCCGTACGCATGGAAACACGGCTTTACTCTGTTTTCGCTTAACTGTCATTTGAAAGGCTGTTATTAAGCATCCGTGGTAGCTTACGTACAAGGCTATGGATGAATAGTGAACACAACTCGGTATTTTCTCTATTTGGCATTTAATTAGTCTACTGTCCCCAAACTACAGCCCATTTGAAAATGATGCAATTCGCGCTATCATTACGTAAGCTGCCCATACACAACACACTTGTTGTTAGAAGACACGGTGGTCTAGAGGCAAGGTGCTCGTCTCTCGTGCCGAAGGTACCGGGTTCTAATCCCGGTTTATTCAGGCATGTTGGAATTTTTGGGATTTTTTTTTCTCACATTTTCCTGCCCCTGATCCTATGGTAGTTAGGGTCGGGCACCTAGACTTCTCGGATAAGGACGAAAAATTCGGAGGGCCTGTGTTAAAGATACCTTGGCAACTGGAAATCGTGAAGAGCAATCCGCACAAGGCCGCTGCTGAGGAAAGAAATTCTAAAATACAAATCCCTCCCACAACAAGAAAAACAAAAAACAATAAAAAGTTAAGTGTAAATGTCAAGGGTAGCGAACCTGCTGAAATAAAGACCTAAACACAAGACCGTTAGTATTTTACATCGTAAGGTATAGATGAACAGTGTTTTCTCTTTTTGGCGTTGTAATAAGACTAAGATACCTAAAGAACAGCCTAACTGGCTTGGTACTTTCAAGAAACGTGCCGACCAAAGGTGTCATCAAATTCAGCACTTTGCATGATAATCTGATATTGAATTAGTATCAATACATGACTAATACAAGGCGCTTGGCCTTGCTCCTGAAAGAAAATGCTAGAAGATCCTTGTCTCTCGAGGGCTTCAGCCACGCCCTGATAAATTTGCGGCTACTGCGTTCCATAATGCACGTATGTTCTATTTTTGGCCATTATTTTCCTCCCATGTACAAGTTTCATTCTTGTAGCCTCATTCTTGCTACCTTTACCTGATGTACGAACGTACAGCTATTAGAATGGTGATTGTCCATGATAAACTTTGATGTTCGAAACGAGTGGAGTGAGCGATAGTTAATAATTACGGGGGGAAAGGAGGAGAGTAAAATTAACGCACGTAGACAAGTAAGGGAAAGCGTGCATGTTATGAGTGGTGGGGGTCTGAATGAGGCTAGAGCGCTGTATTACTATCACTGCAAGTTAGAACGTCCTAAAGAGCGGACGCAAGAGAAAGCCCAGTGGGCGAACATAAGGGGAGCAGTCGGAAGACTAGTGAGAGAGCTTTTTCCAGTGATGACTGGTAGGTGAAACGATGATTGATAATTATGATTGATGTATTATATTCGTCTATTACCATGATGTAAATAAGTATATGTGAGGAATGTGGAAGTCCTTGATATTGGATATAGCAATGTGCGCCATGAGCGATAGATGAAAGTTGAGTTCATGGATTTGTAGCACGAGTGAGTATTGTGTACTACGATGGAGGTGTGTTACCGTAAGATGTTTGGTGAGTGAAATGTGAACTATTGTGTGTACGCTTCATGGGTTGTAAGGAGAGGTGGAGTGAATAGAAATGGTATGGTATTATACCAATGTAATGTTATTCTTGTAGGTGTCGGGGACGGGCCGAAGAGCCACCTCGGTGAGCACAGGGGATAGGCCAGCATAGGGCCGGGGGCCACACATAGGCCAAGAGTGAGGCTGTCGGTGCAGGACAGTAGAGGCACATGAAGTCGTGGCAGTCTGGCCACGGACAGGGACGTAGATATGAGCGTGAATGTGCTAATTGAAATGATAATGTACTATTGCCATGTTGATGGGCTATTGAAATGATAATGTACTATTGCCATGTTGATGGGCTATTGAAATGATAATGTTCTATTGCCCTGCTGAGGTGCTAGTGGAATGCTAAGGTGTTATGGCAATAGGAAGGTGATATTGAGAGACTGCGGTGCCAGTGAATTATTAATGTGCTATTAAGACCCTGAGGGGAGAGGCTGAGGCCGAAGGGTCTTTAGGAAGTAACTACCGGGTTGTGGATCCGAGGAAGAGTGCATGTGGGAATAAGGCCGTTTTACGGCAGTTAAATTCAATAATATAATGTATGTAATTGCGCTATTATCTGTATAATTATGTTTAATAAATGTGTGAGTCTGATGGGTTGTTCTGTTAAGTGTTAAACTTGTTCGTTCGTGATTGTTGTCCAGTCATAACTTATTACATCTCCCAGTCTGGGATTTGTGACACTGGGGGCTCGTCCGTTGTGACACTGGGGGCTCGTCCTGTTTACCTGTGGTCATTTTGACATTGTGTATTCGTTATATCTAGTTGTTTTTTTGTTGTGCTAGGAATTCGTGCTGTTGTCCTTGTTCGTGGGATGAATGGAAATTTCATGATGGTATAATTTATGTATATTTATGAATATGTATTGATGCATGTATTTTGATGAATATGTATTAATGTGTACTTAAATTTCTGCAGAGAGAGTGTGTGTGCCAGCCTGTAGAGGTCAAGCAGCCAGAGCTCCGAGAAAGGGGAGGAACTTAAGTCTAGGGAAAAGTTAAGTGAAAGTCAAAATTTTTGTGCCCTGGATTGAGGGCTGTCTTTTCATCTGTCTTTTTCCCTGTTTTTGCTGTTTTCGTTGTAATTGATTATACGGGCGGTGGCGCGGGTTTGCTGTGGTGAGCGTAGTTTATCCTCTTCGGGAGGTGGGCTAAACTTGGAACCGCGTTCATCACAGTGAACAGTTCTGTGGGGACCTGTATTTTTGTTTAGATTGTGCCGTTCCATCTTCCTCGTTGTTTTAGGAAGACGTTTCTCTTGTCCCTCTCTTACCTATCTGTAGATACGTTCTTTTTTTTCAGACTCTGTTCTTGTTCGTACCTTGTAGTGTAATCGGCGTAGTTAGGTTGCATTTTTTTTTCCATTATATTTTCTTTTTTAGGTCTTTGTCCTAGTCTGGTTCGTTGTTCCTCGATGTCCTTGTGGTCCTTCTTCTGAATTTCTTCATTCTTGTCGTTTCTATTCTCTTTTATTATTAATAGTGCTGTACATTTAATGAATATAGAATTAGTTAGGAAGTAGGTAAATTTCTGAATTGTATTTGAGACAATTGGGTGTTGTTATATCTGGTGTGATCTCAGGTCTCTGGTCGTGTCGTTAGTGATCATACCGACAGGTTGGTCGTTCTCATAATAGATACCATAACCATAAATCTGTGAAATGGCGGATCTCCGTGAGCTCATGAAATTGGGTACGGAACTTGGCCTTGAGGGAGAGGAGCTGCGCAGCTGGATTAAAGAACAGCAGGCAGAATTGCGCGAGGAGCGTGCTAAAGATAGAGAGCGAGAAAAAGAGGATAAGGAGCAGGAAAGGGAGATAAAGTTAAAGGAGATAGAAGCCCAAGAGCGGGAGATAGAGGCTAGGGATAAGCAACAGGAGAGAGAGGCGCGAATAAGAATCGCCGAGTTGGAAATCAAAAAGAATGCACCAACAGAAACAGTTGAGCGGCAGGGGCAAAATAAAGGTGGCGTTAGGATTAAGCTGCCTACGTTCGACGACCGGAAGGACGACATAGACGCCTTCCTTTACAGGTTCGAACTGAACGCACAACTGCAATGGGGCGAGAATAAACAATTATGGTCCACGTACCTGGCTTCCTTGTTGCAGGGGCGAGCGTTAACCTACTTTAAAGAGCTACAGCGCGAAGACGTACATGATTATGATAAGCTGAAGTCTTTGCTGCTTCGCCGATTTGCGCGTACCGAGGAATATTTCCGGGAGCAGTTTAGGCGAGCACGTGCGGATACCAGGGAGGACTTTGCTGCCTTCGTCGCGAGACTAACAGAATATTTCACGAACTGGATGGACTTGGCGCATGTGGGCGCGGATTTTGCTAAATTGAAAGACCTAATGATCCGTGACCAGCTCTACGCGTCGTGCCATAAAGATCTGGTGGCTTTCCTGAAAGAAAACGAACCCGCGACGGTGCAGGAGACGTCTAAGTTGGCGGAAGCATACCGTACGGCACATCCGTCCAAACCAGTCGCCAGGGCGTACGTGCAGGATGCTGGTTACGTCGCCGTGGTTGAGGGCTCGCCGACAGGACATAAAGACAGGTCGCGTCAGCGTGGTGCCTATAATGGGCAAGCCCAGGGGCAACGTAGGGGGTATCACCAATCACCTGCATATGGATCCGGTAAGTTTGACCGAGCAGGAGGGCTAGGTCGCGGTAATGGCCGAGGGCGATTTGTGACCTTTGCCGATGACCGACGGCATAGGGACTTTAGTTCCGGTCGCGATGGGTCACGAGGACCCAGGTCTAGCGGAGCACAGGGAGCGGAATGTTGGACTTGCGGACGCGTGGGGCATTTTTCACGCGATTGTAGGGCCGCGAAGTGTTGGAACTGCGGAAGAGCAGATCACATCAGCGTGAATTGCCCTGCAGGTAGGATAGCGGCGAACGTGGATGACAATCGCAGTGGCTCCAATCCATGTTCCCCTAATAAATTTCATCATGCGGCTGCGTGTGTTACATCGGACAACGGAGGCGGACAGTATTCTAAGTGTCCCAGTTGTGAGAAGTTATTATCTTCCGGTGTTTTACCTTGTGGGAGAAAGATCCCCGTTATAAATTCATGTCATACAGGAGGTGGTCTTAGGGTTTATCCGGGGTTTGTTGGGGACGAACCGGTCTCGGTTTTACGAGATACAGGATCTACCGTTGTGGGAGTGCATAGGGACTGCATTCGGGATTCACAGCTTACAGGTGAGACTGTCCCGTGCATCCAATTTTCAGGGGCCATAGAGAAATTACCCATGGCAAAGATAGTGATAGATACGCCTTTCCTTAGCGGGGAAGTCGAAGCAGTCGTTGGTTGCTTTCCAGGCGCCCAGCACATCATTGGTAATGTATCTCGGGTAGGTTCCCCTTCCGAGGAGAATGTGCAGGCATGGTCGCAATCAAAAGGTATTGACTTTTGTGCCGCAGTCGAGACACGTCGACAGGTAGGTGATAAGGGTAAAATTAGACCTTTGGCAACGCCAGCGGTCAACCTGGATATCACACCAGAGCGCTTGGCGAGATTACAAAAGGAGGACCCATCATTGAGTCCATGTTTTGAGGAGGCGCGAACAGAGAAAACGAGGAGATATAAGAACGGGTCGTCTTCCTTTGTAATTCAGGCGGGCATTCTGTTCCGTAAGTATGTAACGGGGGCCTCCATTTTAAAGCAGGTCGTTGTGCCAGCGTTGCTAATCGCAACAGTATTGCATTTGGCACATGATGTCCCATTAGCGGGTCATATGGGAATAGCTAGAACCAAAGAAAGGGTTCTTAAAAATTTTTACTGGCCATCCATCCACAGGGATGTACAAGTGTATTGTAAGATATGCAGTGCGTGCCAAAAGACGACGCATAAGGGTCGTACACCCCAGGCTCCTCTTCAAAAGATCCCCACGGTTTCGGAACCGTTTAAAAAGGTTTCGATAGACCTTGTTGGCCCCATTCACCCAGCTACCGATAGGGGGAATCGATTTTTCTTAACGGTCATATGTAATGCTACAAGATGGCCAGAGGCGGTTCCTCTTCGGACCATAACGTCTGAGGCAGTCGCGGAAGCGTTGTTTGCAATTTTCGCTAGGGTAGGAATACCAGAACAAATTTTGTCTGATAGGGGCGCGCAATTTACTTCGGAGATGATGAAGGAATTGTTTCGCTTATTCAGCATACAACCCATCACTACCACCCCGTATCATCCGCAGGCTAATGGCATGTGCGAGAGATTGAACTCGACGCTAAAGTCGATGCTGCGTAAGGTAGCTGCTGATCGCCCTAAAGATTGGGATAGATATATCCCTGCAGTATTATTCGCGTACAGAGAGGTACGGCAGGAGTCAACGGGATTCTCTCCGTTTGAAATGATGTATGGTCGTAGTCCTAGGGGTCCAACTGATGTTCTTCGGGACATGATGACGTCGCCATCATCGGGAGACGATGAGCAGATTTCAGTGTTTCAGTACCTTGTTGATTTAAGAGAAAGATTATCTTCAGCGCGCACTATAGCAGAAGAAGCTTCTAGTATCGCTTCGAAAAGAGCAAAAGACTATAAAGATAGAGGTTCCAAACTGAGAATTTTTAAGCCAGGAGACAAGGTCCTATTGTTATTACCTACGGACCATAATAAGTTATTGATGACATGGAAAGGTCCTTATGTTATTGAGCGAGTTGTTTCAAAGGTAGATTACGCTATCCACATTGATGGATCGAGTAAGGTTTTCCATGTTAATATGCTACAGAGGTTTTATGAGAGACCAGAGTATCTGTGTGCACAGACGAAACCAGAGGAGAGTGTCTTCTCTATTGCTTGTACGGGGGTCGTAGACCAGTTGGACTGTGACGTAAGCGACACCGAGGCGCAGGAAGAGTTACAAATTCAATTGCCGGAGTTAACTCCGACACAAGGTTACAGGGACGTAAAAATTAACCCTGACCTTACGAGTTCAAGGAGTGGGGAACTTAAGACCCTGTTAGCGTCATTCCCGGATGTTATTACGGATTTGCCGGGTCGCACTACGGTGATCCAGCACCAAATAAAGTTGACTTCGGATAAGCCAGTATTTCTTAGACCTTATCCGCTGCCTTTTTCTTCGAGAGATAGAGTTATAAAGGAAGTTGAGTCAATGTTGAAGTTAGATGTGATAGAACCATCAACATCGCCGTATTCATCACCCATCGTCCTCGTGAAAAAACTTGATGGACCGGTGCGGTTCTGTATTGATTTTCGAAGATTGAACACTATTACGGTAGGCGATAGGGAGCCTATTCCGTTTCAGGAGGAACTAATAGCTTCATTGGCCGGGTCCACGTGGTTTTCCAAGATAGATTTAACGAAAGGTTATTGGGAAATCCCTCTTACTGAGGAGTCTAAACAATACACGGCGTTCCAAACGCCCATTGGATTATTCCAATTTAAGGTCATGCCATTTGGGTTGGTAAACGCGCCAGCGACGTTTGCACGATTAATGAGACTGGTGTTGAAGGACATACCTAATGTCGTGTCATTCTTTGACGATATAGCATGTCATACGTCGACATGGTCTGATCATGTTCAGACACTAACAGTAATTTTTAAACGATTACGTCATTTTTGGTTAACTGCTAAACCCGCAAAGATGGATTTGGCATGTCCAGAGATAGTATTCTTAGGACATATTGTGGGTAGAGGTGTTCAGAGACCTGAAGTAACAAAAATTGACAAATTAGTAGGGTTGCAAATCCCTAAAACAAAGAAACAAGTCAGAAGCTTAGTGGGAATTTTAAATTATTACAGAAAGTTCATTCCAAATTTTTCCTCCTTGTCATCTTCTCTTACTGACCTTACTAAGAAGGGACAACCCGATAAGGTCCAGTGGACGTCTGAATGTCAGACAGCATTTGATAATTTGGTGACAGCATTATCATCGTCACCCATTTTGATATTACCCGATTTTCGATCTAATTTTATCCTCAGAACGGATGCGTCGGACTCTGGTGTCGGCGCTTGTCTTCTACAGGAGAAGAACGAATGTTTCCATCCTGTATGTTATGTCAGTAGGAAGTTATTGCAGAGAGAAAGAAAGTATTCTGTGATAGAGCGGGAGTGTCTTGCCATTGTGTGGTCCGTCCAGAAATTAGGACGTTATCTCATGGGACGAGAATTTTGTATCCAGACAGACCACAAGCCACTAACGTTTTTGTCGAAGAATCGTTCGTCCAGCCCACGCTTGTCTAGATGGGCATTGGCTTTGCAGCCGTATACCTTCGTTATACAACCAATTCCAGGAACCAGCAATCATATCGCCGACTACCTTAGTCGAGCCTAGGGGAAGAGTTCAGGAGCTTATACATCGGAGGACAGGAACATTGACAGGATCTGTGTGAATGAGTCGTCGACTTTAAAATATTGACATTATAAATATGATATGAAGAATGGTTGATAGGTTGATTGGTTTTTGATTCTGTATTAGGTATTGTGTTTAGTTAGCTATTGATGATGTGATACATATATGCATAGTGCAGGGCATATTGATCCCCATATTTTCCCCTGATTCCGGTATTTTATGTGCTAGGGGCATTGGTAGGTCATTTTTAATGTAGGTATTGCTCACGCTCACTCGTTGACAGTCATCTTGATGCGATTTGAAATTAATTGCATTAATTTTTTTGGGGTGGGGGATGATGTCACGAGTGGAGTGAGCGATATTTAATAATTACGGGGGGAAAGGAGGAGAGTAAAATTAACGCACGTAGACAAGTAAGGGAAAGCGTGCATGTTATGAGTGGTGGAGGTCTGAATGAGGCGAGAGCGCTGTATTACTATCACTGCAAGTTAGAACGTCCTAAAGAGCGGACGCAAGAGAAAGCCCAGTGGGCGAACATAAGGGGAGCAGTCGGAAGACTAGTGAGAGAGCTTTTTCCAGTGATGACTGGTAGGTGAAACGATGATTTATAATTATGATTGATGTATTATATTCGTCTATTACCATGATGTAAATAAGTATATGTGAGGAATGTGGAAGTCCTTGATATTGGATATAGCAATGTGCGCCATGAGCGATAGATGAAAGTTGAGTTCATGGATTTGTAGCACGAGTGAGTATTGTGTACTACGATGGAGGTGTGTTACCGTAAGATGTTTGGTGAGTGAAATGTGAACTATTGTGTGTACGCTTCATGGGTTGTAAGGAGAGGTGGAGTGAATAGAAATGGTATGGTATTATACCAATGTAATGTTATTCTTGTAGGTGTCGGGGACGGGCCGAAGAGCCACCTCGGTGAGCACAGGGGATAGGCCAGCATAGGGCCGGGGGCCACACATAGGCCAAGAGTGAGGCTGTCGGTGCAGGACAGTAGAGGCACATGAAGTCGTGGCAGTCTGGCCACGGACAGGGACGTAGATATGAGCGTGAATGTGCTAATTGAAATGATAATGTACTATTGCCATGTTGATGGGCTATTGATATGATAATGTACTATTGCCATGTTGATGGGCTATTGAAATGATAATGTTCTATTGCCCTGCTGAGGTGCTAGTGGAATGCTAAGGTGTTATGGCAATAGGAAGGTGATATTGAGAGACTGCGGTGCCAGTGAATTATTAATGTGCTATTAAGACCCTGAGGGGAGAGGCTGAGGCCGGAGTGTCTTTAGGAAGTAACTACCGGGTTGTGGATCCGAGGAAGAGTGCATGTGGGAATAAGGCCGTTGTACGGCAGTTAAATTCAATAATATAATGTATGTAATTGCGCTATTATCTGTATAATTATGTTTAATAAATGTGTGAGTCTGATGGGTTGTTCTGTTAAGTGTTAAACTTGTTCGTTCGTGATTGTTGTCCTGTCATAACTTATTACATCTCCCAGTCTGGGATTTGTGACAACGTACAGCTATTAGAATGGTGATTGTCCATGATAAACTTTGATGTTCGAAACGTTAACCTTCGCCTTACGTCCTGGGTCTAACGGACCCAGAGGCAATCAAAAACAATGTGTAATTATCTATTTCTGGGAATTTTCCCTTGAAATTCCAGGTATTCCTCAATGAAGCTATTGCCCATCTCCCCGTACGTTTAAACTTTTAAGATATTATGCACCTGCGTGCTCACCAATGTACATGCCATTTTTACCATTCCTACCCAGAGGTCATGGGATTTCACAGACACCATACGTTTAAAGAGGAATTTATTGCAGGACCTTAATGTCATACACTTAGTCGTATGTAGTGGGGTCTCAGATACCCCACACTCTAAAGAGGACTTCATCCTTATACCCTACTCCTGCTTTCTGGGGTCTGACAAGCACCATACTTGTAAAGAAGGAATCCTAATAAACTGTTCTTTAAGAATGCGGTGTTGAGTAAACACACGACGTACAACTTGCACAGTTTTTAGCGACGTACGGCGAAAGTTCAGTGACATTTTGCGTCAGCTACAAACGATCTTGGGGACATTCAACCTCCATCCCACTACAGATGTACGCTCGCGAACAAGACAAATACGCACACACACACACACATGCAAAGGAAAGAAAACATCCTGACCTATGGCAAAGATATTTACATATGATTTTCCTCGTAATCCGATGTCGGGTGGTTTCTGTTACTCATCATGCATTTGATTATCTTTTCACCGGCATTGTTTACACCTTTTTGATACACGTGAAAATAGACAAACTTTCTACTTCCTGTGACTGGGCGAGTTCTCCAACCCCCTTCCCTCTTCCATCTGCTCCTACCTGTGGGTTAGTGTTAGGTCGAATAGCAAATTGTATTATTCGAATGAATATCGAATATTCGTTGATAAGTAATCGAATATTCGATATAGTTTTAAAAATCTGAATGTTTCCCTACAAAATATACAACTCCACCCAAAAATCTACCCTGAAATAATTGATATTATTGGCGACTTTGTGCAAGACTAGCGGACTTATGTTTTCCCTCCTCTGTTCAATAAATCATACCGCTCGGTAGCCTCCATTGCAATAAGGCGTTTTCGCGGATCTTAGTGTCAAATAATGGAAGACCGTTATGTTAAAAGTACGTGAGTAGCAAAATGTCTATTTTGAGGGAAATCTATCCCGAAGGCTAAAATTTTCTTGCGAAATCACGTATGTCTTATAACTTTTCGGAGCACTGCTTCATATTCTGTGATTTTTGATGTGGCAACATGCCAGTGTTTAGCACTGAAACTTAATTTGATGCCTCCCAAATACTGTTTATTTATTTGGATTGAGGCTCTGCTTCTACAGACCTAAGTGGCTTTTGTACTTTTTTTCTTTTATCTTACTTAATATGTTTGTGTCTTCGGTACTTTTATTACAAAATAACGTCAGCTTTTTTAACATTGCTGTTATGGACGCGCAATTTTCGTGTGCTAAATCTATATATTATATAATATAATATAATATTATATAATTGGGTAAAATTGGACGGTTGTACTCTATAGCTGAAAAAACTACTGAACGTAGAGCCATGAAAAAATTACTGAAAGTAGTTCAAAGACTGAGCAAGGTTTGTATCAAATCATTTTAATGATGCAACAACCTTAAAAATTTAGAAAAATAGAAAACAAAATGGGCCGTTCGAGGTTTTCCGATTCGTCATTTTTACAGCTCAGACAGGGCCGAGTGTAGTAAGATATTTTGGTAACTCGAAACTTTGGTCACCTAAGGCTCAGGAACCGCATCACACTCAGGCTTCAAACTTTGCACAACAGCATATTATCAATGCGAAATTAACATGGGCTATATTAGAAATTATGAAATGTTCAGGCTTCTACGTTTCATTTTTCATTGTTTCGCATCATTTAGATCTAGATCGAGTCATGGTTCGCCATTTTAAGGTTTCTTTATCACTTCCTGCGATGTGTTCACTATCAAACACACTAACCCATGCGCAAATCATGCTGTTGTACGGGACGCGCAGGGTGTCAACTCACAAAGGCATAGCAGTAAGACTTAATCAAAAACAAACAAAAATAAAATAAACAAATAGGAACAGATAAAATGAAGCAGGTCCATAATAACCACCCAGAACTGAAACTAATATTCAAACCAATTTATCCCGGGCAGGGCCGGAGACCTCAGCTAGTTTGATATAAATGAAATCCATGCTGCAAATGAAAAGATATTGAAGTATTTTATTTATTTCCAATATCCAGGCAATGGAGTTAAGAATTTATAAAACAGATTTCCCTCCGAACAATTCAAATTTCGGAAAATGCAATTTAACTTTTAGCGTTAAGGTCTTCAATTTCGAAACTATTCGAACGAACGGTCGACACAGTTCGCTTTCAAAATAATAGAGTACTTGTGTCGGATACCCTCACATTAATGTGGATCAGATTACTTTCATCTCGCTCGCCCGCAACAGCGAGTAAGGGATGAAACAGATCAAGGCTGGTGTAGAAGCCTGACCGGTGGCTCGCCGCCCAGAAATTTTGCTTCCTACTAACATAAAAAGCATTGCCCACACCTCGACCCAGCGAGATGCAGCGAGCAGGGCCTATTCTGCTAATGTGAAGCAACATTTATGGGTGGCGAACCACCAGTCTAGTGCCTGCACCAACCTTGGTCGGTTTCACCCCTAACACAGAGGTTTAAAAAAAAAAAGAAGAGAAAAATGATGATGACGAAAAACGCAGGTGAGCCGGAAAAACTCTCTGCAAATGTTGAGAGGAACCCCAGACAGCGAGCAGGAAATGCCAAACACGCGATGACAGTTTACAGAGCTTTTGATGTCTGTCAGTGTGATCCGTGCAAGGTCTTTTGACTCATTCTCCTTAGGATCGGCATGGCGTCATTCGAAGCTTGTTGTCCTTGCCTGCAGGCAGTCTTTTTGTCTCCAGTTTCAGTAGGGTTTTAAATGTCACTCTCAGCAGGCACTGATCAGGCAGGAGTTATTTTCTGGGTCCTGCAACGCTGTGAAATAACCTCGGTGTGACCAGAAATAACTGAAATCAGCACAAAATCAATAAGAAGAAAAGTGATATCAGTGATAATCAATCAGTTTGGGAGGAGTTCCATTATGTGTCATTTTATGTAATAAAAAAACTCTCGGCATTTTTAATAAGACTTACCTCCGCTCACACAGCTCGGATGTGCTTGAATTTTACATGTGCCCTCCTTCCGACCTGCAGACGGTTCTTTTTTTAGATTTAGAGACGAAAACTGGTAGAGAAGTATTTTTTTCGCTTTTGCTTTGTGTCAGTAATTTCGGCCCCTCATCCTTCGTTTTCCACGAACACATGACGTCATTACTTCCTGCGATGTGTTGAAATGCTGCCCCGATTTTTGCCATTGCATGAATATTGAAGGGGAGCGTAGAGCATTAACGCGCAAAGGGAATGTAGTAAGACATAATATCTAAAAGCAAACAAACAACAACGAAATAAACCTAAAGGAACGGACAAGGCTAAGCAGAGCCACTACAGTCATCCAGAACTGAAACTATTAAATAGTTACCCTGGGGCAGGGCCAGGTGCCACATCTAGTCCTGTAATGATATGACATGAAATATGCGCCCAGCTAAAGTTGTGCAACTCAGATGGTACTCTTTCCATCGGTTTAGTCAATCAGACAGTCAATCAGTTAACTAGTTGGTCGATCTGCCAAAACAGACAACCAATCAATTAATCATCTGGTCAACCAAGCAATTGTGTACTCTTCATAAACCCGAATCGTTTTGCAATTAGAATTTAACCCGAGACACAGAATACAGAGACGAACCATTCCTTCTTTCACTATATGTCCACAGATTGAGCCCGTATCCTTACTCCTTCCTATAGGCCCATTGCGCTTTATCGGCCATTTTAGTTGCAAGGACCGACGCACAACCATGGCAGTGGTAGCATTGATTTTGACTCGTTAACTGATTTGCAGTGCGAGCACTTCAGGCGTCGCGAACCAACCGACGGCGAGCTAAAAACTAGTTCACTACAGTAAACAATGACACGGGTGTACACTCACATGGGAGACATTCGGTCAATTCTTTCACTTCCTTTCCCTTGTTTACACGGATGGTAGGGAATCTGACCAGCTTGGATCCATCCTTTCGACCCCTGTTATAACAGTCAACTGCAATGCAACCAGCAAGCATTTTAACCGCTTAGACATATCTCGAAGTTATTCTCATCAGCTGATCCACCCGCCATTCTGGGTGTCGGAAGTTCAAAACAAAAACACTCTATGACGTCATTCGCAATGGGCCTATACTATTATCATTTTGTCTTTTTTTCAGGCGACTTCCAGGAATACCACGTGAACCTGCACGCTCACAAGAAGATGAACGACACAACCTTCTGTTACATGATAGAAAACGACAACGTGGACCCCAAGAAAGTGCTGCTGGAGCACTGCACGAAGGATCCCATCAAAAACGTGGCTCTACTGGAGATCCGCCTTAGCGCTGACGACAAGATTACTGGCATGGATTTGGACGGCGATGTGGTCCTGTTAAAATAATGAACCACTAAGTTACTCTAGAAAACACATTTTACTATTTCAAATTGTTCAAAGCAAATGTTGTTATAATACCAAATATTATGTTATGAGAGCATTATTTGTCCTCTTCTCCTACATATTTTGTTTTCCCACTCTAGTGTTTCCTTGAAGTTATCAAGTTTAGTGTATCTTCTCAATTAACAATTCTTTTTATAAGAAAAAGTAATTTTATTATACTTATTATTACTTGGTAATATTTAATATTTCTTGATGTGTGTGTCCTTTAAAAATTGTTTCAACATTTGGCTTCAGGTGCCTACATAGCAAAATAAAATCCTGATAATTCTATTTGAAATATTCAGTGATTTTTTCGAATTGATGTAGGTTTTTCTCAACACTTATTTGCAGATTAATATATTGTGTAGAAATGTTGACACTGCAACGACACCGCTATAGATAAAGAAATCAGTACATCAAGCATGATAAAGAAGATATGATAATATTATAATATTATAGCAATTGCACGTTAAATAAATGAAATCCCGATCAATGAGACTTGGTCCTGCTATTAAGTATGATTAATAAAAACAGATTCACGTTGTTTTCGCTCAAGCTTTCTGTAAACAGGTATCTATTCCACTTTCAAAGCCCGTTCTCCACAGAGGAGCTATTTTATGACTGTAACAACAGAAGACACAACAATTTAGACCACATGGAAGAGAACAAGGCGATCGTTCCCTTAGCGAAAAAGGAACGGCGATATTATAATATGTATATAAATGTAAACCAGAAACCTTCTAGGAAGACAAACGTTTACACCTTAGTCACTGCTATTTCATCTGTCCAAATGTTACATTATCAGTATCATAATCCAGTTTGAGCCTAAGCCTCATTATTGTATTGTATCCAAAGACGTTGTCTTTATACTATAATTATTCCTATGATATACTGTTGTCTTCCCGACTCGTTAGAGAGACACCAGATATGATCATGGTCGGATTTCTACAGCCTTCAAGGTGATCAAAATTTAATGATCCTCGTAATTTCATACTGGAGCGTTCTTCAGGTGAAAAGTTACTCTACGACTAAATTCACGTAATATTCACAAGTTTTGTGAGACCGGATTGCAGTTAGTGCGGTCCTTTTGATCTACCTTCTACCTTGGTAAAGTAATGAATAAATGTGAGAGCCATAGAAAGACGAGTTTAGTCTCCTAGTTTTTCGTGTTTGTAAAACAATTTTTTTTTTTTTAAATGACTTCACGTTGATTTGACACGCTGCATGCTCGTGTTTATTCTCTAGATTGGTTACCTCCCTTAGAACCAGAATCCGTCCATTCCTTCCATGCTTACTCCCCATTATTCCCCCTCCCTCCAACACCCCTCCCCTTCCAACACCCCCTCCCACTCCATATCAAGCCGCCCGTTGTTGTTTGTTTTTATTTTCAACCATCCCAAGTGTGTTTGTGTTTGTTTTTTTAGATAGAGCAATATTTCTCCTTCCCCCATTTCCCAGGTATATATTGACCTGTATCCTTATATAATTTATTTAATTATTGTCCATTGAACTTTCCAACTGCCAGCGTGCCATTTTCACACTCATTTACATTGTTGTTCTCCTACTGTGTTTATTTCTTTCATTGTCAACTCACCCATTTAGCCTAGCATCTTCTAACCTTAACGTTATTTCAACTATTCTAGAACTTGTCCTCGTTGGAAAAGAGATGAGAAATCCAGCGCCTGAATTCATCCTTTCATGAGGAAACTACTTTGTTAATACTTCCAAAGGTACATGTAAAAAAATCAAAAAGCTAACAGTAAAAAACATGTTCTCAGTCAGTATCCGAAACTATTACATTCGGGATGAGTCGTGCCCTGTCTTTCTCTAACTCAGTTCTGTTCTGATCCTTAAAGAAACTTAATCAATAAAAACAAGTTCACCTTGTTTGATGGGATAATGGTGACCGAAAAAGCTGTGATCTTTAACTAGGACAAATAATTATCTTTCTGACATAGAAGATAAAACAACAACAACAACAACAAAAATTCGAGCAAGTGTATGCTACTTTCCATCATTTCAGACACACGGTCATGACACTTTTCAGGAATTCCAAACCAGTTTGAGTTTGGAGAAAGTACATCTACACAATAACGGACATATTGTGTAAAAAAAAAATAAAAAGCACAACGATAGACAGAATATACCTGAATGATGGGACAGACGGAGATCTTACCAGAAACACCCACCAACCACTCGCAAACCAGAAACCAAGCAGTAAATTTGATTCTGGAACCCGAGCTATTTGGTATTAAAAAGACCATTTTACTATGTGGTGTGGTAGAGAAGATCTCAGAACAACAGAGTATGAATAAATCATTATTCTGTAGGTACTTTGTGCGCTGAAGTAGCTTAAGATGTTGTTGTGGCGCTGCGGCTGTTACATTTTCTGATTACTTTCTTCATGAACTTGTCAACAAAGATAGATATCAAATGGGAAGTAAAGCAAATGTTCAAAAGGCTACCTGTTACGAAACCAAGGTGAAGAATTACTAACAGAAGGTTCCCCATCTATCAAACAAAAATCTGTTTCCTTTGGTAACCAACAGGCGCGGTGGTGATGGAAGGCAATAAATTGTAAGGGAAGCAACCAGTAAAACAACATAAATTTGGAACAAGGTGTGGCGTCCCTTGACATGATTTTGAGAAGAAATGTCTGAGCACCCGCAACAACAAGAGCAAGAAAACCGTTTATGGCGTAACTATTCTACTGTAGTCACGATTAGGCTCAATGCACAGTTCATATTAAGCCGTCCCTTTTCTTGCGTGACCAACCATTGTTTTGTGAAACGTTTAATGATGCAGGACAAGTGCAGCGACAGAAACCCGTAACACACGATTGCATGAATTTGGCATAGCCAGAGATTAGACCAAAGAAAGCAGACACTCTACGCACACACTGGCTTTAAACCAGCAAGATGAAATCTGTAGAAAGTTTTCAGAACAAGGAAACAACTTCGAATGTTCCATCTTCATCTTTGATTTTTCAAGTAATATTAATTTTCTTCAGTAGCAATACTGTTCCAGTGCATATCGGCCTTCCCATTTCATTTCCCTCTCTGTAATTATGGCCTGTAATTTTAAACTTACTAATGTCTTGGCAAATCTACAGTAAACGCAAATGCGTTGGCCTCAAATTCGAGCCGTCTTAACTCCGGGCAGTTGCCCAGATGCCTCATTCATGCAAACCTCTGAATAGTTGCGTCAGAGGCGGGCCGCAGCCTGTTGCTTTGCCCATGGGCCCATAACGATGTGAAGACGGCCCTGCTCAAACCCAGGCTCTTCTTGAATGACAACGACGTTGTAATCCTAAAACCCAAAGAGACAATCGAGACGGCTTAACTGCAGTAAGTGTTACAAAGACACCTGGCATCTCTCTCTAGATATATAATTCCTTCCATATAGGCTGAAAACATGGCATTTCTTTGCTGCATCTCGGTGTCGTAGAAGTGATCTGTATTTACTATTTTACCGTGCAACATATAGGGCAACTTTAGAACGCGCCCACTGGGGGCTTCTCATTGAAATCCTTTTGTACATTTTGATATTTTCATTTCTGATGAGTGTGAGTTTTCATACATTTTTTATATGTTGTGTGATGACGTGGCTGGTATTTCCCTGGCTTTTGCATTGTTGTTGTTTTTTTTTTCTCTCTCCTCTGATTGGTTACTGATATTTTGATGACGTGACATACATAAACCATCAACTCTGACTCTTTGATGCATGGTCTTGATTGACATGTGTATTAAAATCTGTGCTTCCGAATACTAGGTGTTCCATCTTCAGTCATCTCTGCGTGAAAGGCGGGTCTTTGATGAGCGCTTGTGGGAGGGTCTCCTCCTGTTCTGTCCTAATGTTCTGTTACATTCTGTCTGTCGTCTTGCTTTTGCCTAATACTAGGAGACCTGACAGAAGGTCAGATCAGTACCGCCTACAGCTCGACAACGTAAAATGAGCAATTCCCATCATACTTTTCAATGCTACTCGACGAAATTACGACGTGATCCGGTCCAAATTTTATAATATGCTTACCCTGCAAGCGCGTCTAAGAAAATGTCGGAACACTTTCTTCTGTTCAACAGTTGTACTTCAAAATCAAAGAAAATATTAAAAATGTAGCAAACTTCCAGACGTTTTAAAATATGCCGACGTACACCTTTACGTCTTTCTATGCGTAATAATGATATTTTGTAGATTTTAAGGCTCAGTGGTTAAAAAGCCTTTCATGATTACATTGGAGGCCTGACTTCCTTTAAAATATGTGAGTGTGCATGAGAAAACCCACAATAAGTCGGCAAAGCTGATTTTGAGAAAAAAAGGCATTGGAGTGAAAATATGTGTCCGACACAAACTTCCAGCTTGGCTGTTGTTTAGGGGGCCGTGGCATGTTACAGGGTAAACTGTAGATGAGCAGTGAACACACACGATGATCTCTATAAAGGCTTAGTTATTAGACTACGGTCTCCTTACAACAATCAATCCAATATTACTTGGTCAATTAGCTATTGCCACTTATAGGGATAAATGCCGTTTTCTCAAAATCTTGTTTTAGGGGGGTCACTGACTTCAATTTATCAGAAATGTCTTGTCTTTTATTATATATACAGAACTCAAAATCTCATGTTGCCGACTTATTGTGGGTTTTCTCATGCACACTCACGTATGATAATACAATGTAACCGTTATCGTGTCGATGTGCTTTCTATAACCCCAAACTCAAGCAAACTCAAAGTGCGTGAACGAATGAATGTGTTACTTCATATTTTTTTCTCTGGTCCGTTATCTTACTCCGCTTGAGTCTAATTTAAGCCAGAGCTCACTGATTCTAGTCTCTTTTGCGTTGGTTTTCGCAAAAATCTTTGGTTTTAGTGCGAGATTTGACCCATGAATTAAACGGGGCTGCAAGTGTGTCTCGCTAGAAGATTTAAGAGAAATTCAAGCCTGGGTCTAACTGCTGGTTGGTGGGGCGCTCCTGGTAGGGTCTCCTTTTGTCTTTTCCTCCGCTTTTATTCTTTTCCTCGTCTTGCTTTTTCCTAGCACAATGTGACCGTTGTCGTCTAGACATTCTTTCTCTAAATTCAGCATAAGATTTCAGTCAAAACGGGCACGAAACAGGCTTGACTCAGGGCCTACTGGTCATACAGAGAAATGACCATGCTTGATAATTAAGTAAAAGACAATTTACGCCTACAAACCCAGGCATATGGGGGAGAGCGCCCCGCTACAGAATGCCGTTAATCCAGGAGCATTTTTTTTGTTTGTTTGGATAAAGTGTGGACCAAAGAAAAACCACCCCAGGACAGCATGGCTGTCTTGGTATAAGATAACATAAGAATCACTTCATTATCCCATGAGGGAAATTCTCTCCCACAGGGCGTTTAAGAGCATATACATGGTACACACATGGTACACACATCTTACACACCATTACATGAACATAAATCACCACTCAATAAACTCAATAACAGGCACACATGAAGTGACATGGTAAAGTACTTTAATGAAATTTGGCACACATCTACTTGCTATAGTGTTTTGCTGAGGCGAATTGCAGAGGGTAAAAACGGTCTTCTGTAGCTTTCTCTGTCTGCTTTCATATGGACTGAGAGTTAAGGACTTAAAAGATACAAAGAATGAGCAAAAATAGATAAATAAATTAATAAATAGATAATAACAACAAATAAAAAATGTATTCCAAAATATGTCTAATTAATGATAGACCAGATTGAGGAATGCGAGGGCGGAGGTACGCTGTGATTTATATAAAATGAATGATTTTTTTGTGTATAAAATGCACAATGTCATGTCGTTGGTTTGGTCGACGGGTGCACGACCTCCACTTCAGACTGTCGGTAACCATCAATTCTGGATGCCAAAAGTAAGAGGCAATCGTCAAAAACTCTCCGTTAGATCACCGAAAGTGAATAGTCCTTGGTCTGTTTAATCAGTGGTACTTGACTGGACTGGACATGAGGTAGAGATTTCAGAGTTTGAAGACGAAGAGAAAAGCCAACACTTGAGAGGACGCTCGCTCCGAGCCCAGTAGCTTGTTCACACTGGGCATCGTCGTCGCTCGGGTGCTGAGGACACACAGACGGGGTACTTCACAGGGATGCCACTGTATGATGATAGTCTAACGGTTGATTTCAATTACGGAGACCGAAGCTAAGTAGGCATTTGAGAGTGCAGTACAGGTACGCAGGAAATCGTTCCATATAACTCCATGCAAGTGACACTTTGATCACTGGTGACAGAGTCATTTCGTTTAACTATCTTGCGCCTCCTCTTCTCAATCAGTCTAACCAATTTCGCACCGCATATTACCTGGCAAATATTTTGGTACAGAATTCCAAGCGCTTAAATTTTTTTTCTCGTAATACATCACTGGAACTTTTCACTCAAATGATGATGGGAACTAGGTTCATAGGGAAAAAAAGTAACATTATAACTGAAGTCAGTGACGCGTCAAGTATGAAACTAATGAAGTTAAGCTTCAGGGCCCCTAATCCCGGAGGGCCCTTGAAGAATTTTTTTTTTTTTAATGAGAGAATTTTGAATGTTGCCCTATTGTTGCTAGTTGCGAAGGGGCTCCCATAACAGTTCAAGCTCCGGGATCCCAAAGATGTAGGTCCGCCACTTACTGAAGTACATAACGATATAGTTATTAATATTGTTTCTCTGAACAGCCTGGCATCACAAGACTTTATGGAGTCAAGGCTTCTTTCAGTAATGCAAAACGTGGTAACCCAATCGGTCAGATTATAAACAACAGATTAAATGTAGATTAGCAAAATTTCAACGAATAGTAATACAAGATGGGCAAAATATTTAGCTTCGAGTAAAAAAAATTTTCAACTTGATTTAGCTTTTTTTTTTTTCTAACAGCAAAGAAGCGAGTTCAAATTCATGCCACAGGGTACCTCACGCACAATTCACCTAAATCCAACAGACAGTTATTGAACAAATCGATGTTGATCCAATTCATTCTAAAAAAGAGAGGCACTATGATCGGCAGTTCACCCCGTTTTTGAATAATACAAAACCCGCCCAGTCAGTTTGGAAATCGATCACGATGTTGTTGTTTTTTTTTTCTTCTTTTTAGCTCTTTTAAAGCCAAAAGGGCCTTTCAAGTGGGAGGAAATCAAATGGAAACTACGTATTTCAACAAACTTGGCATCTCAAGTACATAACAGTACTGCCACAGCTGAGGATTTCGTTTTTAAAACAATTGAATTTCTGAGCAGAGAATTTAATGAAGGATTTGCTTTTTTATTTTTTTCGTTGACGTGGACAAAACACAGCGTTGATTTTCAGGAGTTTGTAAAGAGAGACAAAGAACGAAATGTCTGATCTTATTTTTTGTTTGTGCTCGACGAAAGTTATTCTATGTTTTGCGGCTTAAAACAAAATTATAAATGACTAATATTAAACTCTAAATTTTGTTCAAACTGGACGTGTCCACGTAATTTATCTTCAGAACTTGAAGCAGTACACAAAGTTTTATAACTTTGGGTCACCTAGCCATCTAGTCTCAAGCGTTATGTTCACCATCTAGGTCCATTATAAGTATCGTCGGGTATATTTCCATATTGTTGTGTGTACATTTTTGTGTTTTCGAGCAAACAATACGCCACAAAACACACACCTCGAAAAGTTTTTAACCGATTAGAATGACACTTACACATAATGAAATTAGGAGTGAGAGAACCACTTTCATGACAAAACCTCAAAATCTGTAAAATGTCGCATACAACAATATGGCAAGTAGCCTACCCCCACGGTATAATGATTCTGTTGACTTACGGTGATTCACGATATGAATTATTCTCCCCAGGAGATCTACGAATTATTGTCACTATATGTGCTATTATTCTCCCCTCGACAATTCATATCAGCGCTTCTGCATGGAAATGGACTCCAGTTAAGTGCCAGTGCAGATTCTTGCAATGTTTCAAATTTTTTGAAAATCCTCCATTTAACTGATATCCAGAGTTGCCCTCCTTAAGTGTTAATTCCATCGCTCTTTTTCGGGTAGTCGTTAATTAAAATGATGTTGTTGTTGGGGGGGGGGGTGGGGTGGTTGGAGTTTAATCACGGAGTCAAACAGAGAAAATACTGAGCTGCTTTCACTGTCCACCTACGGCTTTCTATGTAAAAACGCTATGCCGCCGCCCCCCCCCCACCCCAGCCCCACCCCCCAGTAACGACCTAACCTAATTAAGAATGCATAACCCACTTGAGTGATGTCTATTTGCTTTCCTCCTAAGCGTTTGGATTTATAGGCCAGGTGAATATTGGCAGTCAGTGTTGAGCAATAAGATGGACAAGGTGAGGAATGGAAGGGGGTGGGGGAAAGGCGGGGGAGGAGTACGAACAGAACCATCTTGGAGGAGCAGGGGTATGTCAACACTTGACTACATCTTGAACTTGATGAAATATTCGGGTACTTTAATTTGAATCACAACGCTAGAAATGGCTGGAATGTTGACTTTTTGCAGTTATCTGTTAGCGTGGTGATGTTAATGGTGACAGTGAAGATGGTGGTGGTCAGAGTAGAGACGATGGTGTCGGTGGGCCTGATGGTGACATTTACGTGAGAAAAGGTGGAGGTAAACGATTTACATAACAAAAAGGTGGTGGTAAAGGTTAGTGGTGATTTACATCTAATTTGGTTACTTGATGATGACACGGCAGTACCAGTTATGATGAAGATTAGTGGTGGATTCCCTGTGTCTTCTTAAATTCTGTGTTTAATCTATCTCTCTATCTATCTATCTATCTGTCTATCTATCTATCTATCTATCTATCTATCTATCTATCTATCTATCTATCTATCTATCTATCTATCTATCTATCTATCTATCTATCTATCTATCTATCTATCTATCTATCTATCTATCTATCTATCTATCTATCTATCTATCTGTTTTTCTCCCCCTCTCTTATGGCCACAAACCTGAGGAATAAATACTGTTAAAGCCCTCAGATAATAAGAAAGGAGAGAACACACAGATGGTGCCGATGATGATGCCGACGGCAATGATGACAACGATGACTGGTGAGCTACTGTTGAAAAAAACAAAACACACACACACTCACACATAATGTGAGCATACACGGAGACACACATACGGACACACATAAAAACAAACTAACAAACAAACACAACATGATTATGTATGTAACATTATATGATATTGGTGAAATTTATTATGAAATTGACAAAGATGATGGTATGAGTGTAAGGAGGTCAGAAAATACAATAATGAGGCAGGTGGTCAAAATAAAGTATTCAAGGGAAAAAAGTGTGTGTGTGTGGGGAGGGGGGGGGGTGAAGTCAGCTGAAGATCAAAAAGTATAATTGTTGGAAAAAGTAAGCAGGTGCGCGAGAAAAAAAAGTGTCCACCTAAAACAGACGATTCTGACACCGACAGGATGCCTGAATAGCACAATCGCAATCTGTCTACACAAAATATTTGCTGCACAAATGAATTGGTTTACACTAAAATTACGGCGAGCATAATGTGTATTTTGTCAGCAAGCAAATTGTGCCAGAGACGATACACCTACGACTTTGATCAACACTGAAAACTGTTGAACTGTGAGCCCCATTCTATTTATATCACACAGCATTTGGGATGTTTGTGAGAGGCCTTCAGTAGTTCGAGATTGTTTGAATTCACTGGACTGACTAGAAATGACAGTAAAGATACTCGTGAGTTAATTGGAAAATCTGAAATGTGTTACAACTAGATCAGTGGTTCTCAACGTTTTTCGGCAATTGTCCTCTTTGGCCCCAGATTTTCTTTCATCCCCCCCCCCCCTCCCCCCATCAAAAAACCTTCTGCACCCCAATATACAATCACAAGTCTACAGACACAATTTACAAGACACGATGTTAGAGTTTTCCAAACTTTATTTAACGACAACAGCCATCTTATATTACTCATCATAAAGAAAAGTAGAAAGCATTCTTCACCAAACGCACCAATAATTGGCCTTTTCTGTTCACAAAACCCTTGCGACGGACTGGCTTGATCTACCATTGGCTACGGCTGAATGGTAGGGGTATTGTTCTAGACATGAGTGATTGTTTTGTCGCAAAACAGATTATCACTCTAACAGACATGATAATAATAATTTAAAGTTAAAACAACAGATCTTATTGTCAAGACATTATACAATGTTGTAATCACCTGTCAGAAAAATATTTGCCACCAAATCGCTCTCATTTACGTTTTGCCTCCCCCCCCCCTCCCCCAAATCAAGACGGCACCCTGGGAAGGAGGGTGATATCGCCTACATTGAGGACCACTGAACTAGATGAACTGATTGGAATTGACATTGAAGATATTCCTGGATAGATTGGTACAAGTAAAGATGTTTTTTTCAGCTGGATAAACTGATTGGGAATGTCAATGAAGATGTTTCTGAGCTGATGGAGGAGCTATCTGGAGAGTGTTTCAACCATCTGAGCTGACTGGAAGTGGCTGCTGACATGTGCAGTCTCTTCTGTTTGAAGAGATTGACGCCAACTTCTCTCTGCCGCCCTGAAGCATGTCAGATATTTGCAGGAATTTACATACAAATTACTTGCGTGCAATTTTGCACTGGCATGGCTTGTGGTTTGTTTTTTTCGGTTTGGTTTTGAAGAGCATAAGGGTTGAAGAGTTGAGTAAGTAATTTGTGAATAGAAAAGCACACTTTTTTTTTTCTCTCACAAGTAATGAAAAATATTGACATCGGTACTCATTAATGGAGTGGGGGGAGAAAGAAACATTAAGACTGAAAGAAAGAAAAGGGAAATCTGATGGTCCTTGCAAAGCGTCAGCCAATACCCGTCTCCTGTTCGATGGAAAGTGTAATTAAATTTCACCCAATGCACGTCAGTGACCATGTTGAAACAGTCGGACAGCTTTTTTACATATTTCAGATCAAACGAATCAATGAAAACTCCCACGCTCCCATGCTCAATATCACTGCATCCTTTTGTTGCTGAAATTAGTCCAGCCTTCATACAAAATATAGACATTTAAGGCAACAAAACTGGTGGGCAGAAGTTGGGCTTGATGGCTAGTGGTGCACTAACTCAACTCCTTTTTGCGTCGATTTTGTCTTAGACCTGATTCTGTTCTGAGGTAGCGAGACAAGTTTTTCAGCCTTACTAGTATGAGAGGCTCCGTTTAATTCCATAGCCCATAAAGCTGATGCAAAGCAGGCTTGATTCAAGGTGCCTTTGGGCTGAATGTAAAGTTTGAAAAAGAAAGTGGTATCAAAAGGGGAGAAGGGAGACCAAGCTGCCCTGTATAATCGTTTGTTGTTTTTTTTGCCATTTTCAGCTCATTTCATAATAGACAACGTTCCCCAACCTTTCAAAGACCCTTTCTTAGACTGATTGCCGAAAAATGATCATTGGAGTCATACGGTCGACTTTGAAGACAGGTTATAGAATGTCGGTGTTTGAGTCAATAAAACTCGGTTTTATGGCTCTTTGTTCAAGCTGGTAGCACGTGAAAAGTTGCTTATGACATTGTGCAGCTGAAGTAACGCGTGTTTTAAGAGGGTTCAGAAAGTGTGTCGAATGTCCCAATAATATTGACAGTCATTTCAGAGCAGAGAAGTCCAAAAAATTGGGGTACATGGATTCAATATGGGCCCTGGAACTTCAAATACGTTTGTGCACGTTTGTGTGTATGTATGACAGGGAGTATACATCAGAGATTCTCACAAGGGAGGCACTTGACTCCCAGGGCAGCAGAAATTTCAATTTTTAGGAGAGATATTTTAGCAAAATAAATATTTTTCAGTCACGGGGGAACTCCGAACTGGGAAAGAAAGTACAGTGTATCATTGTTTTGGCATCAAATCAAATACAACTGTTATGGTCCGTTCAAATAAAGATTTCTGTTTTTTTCTCCTTTAATTGCAATTAAAAAAGAAATTTAATTTCGTAAATTATTTCAATTATTACCACTGTGAAAGTATAATAGTGAAACAATTTATTAGATAACAATTCCAAATGGGGGAGGGATTAATGAAATCTGGGGTCGCAATAGCGGTGGGGTAGGGGCAGGGGACTCAAAAAATCACTATCATAGTAGATAATTTGTCATTATGTTTGTGTGGAGAGCGAGACAGTGCACATGTTTATGATATTATGAAGTAGAGGAAAACTAATAACAATTATACAGATTTTACCTGCCTTCAGATTCAAGTTACTATATAGGGGTAGATGGTGTTTATTGATTATGAGATTGTTGTATTGATGATGATGGTGATAGAGTGGAAACAGTGATGATGGTCAGGATTCAGGGGAGACTGGGAGTTGAAACGAAACAATAGCAACACCAACAACGTGTACTCACACACGCACACACATACACACACACAATCACGAGATTGAGTAATAAGAGAAAATAAGAAGGGATGTCTTGCACATTGTTATTATAGAATCATCTCCCTTGTCTCTCAGGTGAAATGGATTGATACCCTTTTTGACCCTCCGCCTCCCACATAGGTGGGAAAGTGTAACAAAATCTCTTCGACCACGGATTACCCTCCGTCACGCTTCATGAACAAAACATTGAATAGCATACGGCGTATGTTTGATATAATACCATTAAAGAAAGGGAACGATCGCTCTCAAATAAAATGTGCACTGCTTCTATTTACTTGCAGATTTGCTTTGCTTTCATTGCAAAAAAAAAGATTATTTGATTTTAAAAAGGTCTGCGGAGAAATTTTTTGGCTCTGGTACGTCTCAAGCACGCTGAGCTTGGATTATTCAGCATTCAATAGGGTTTTGAGGAGAGGGTCGATGTCTCACATTGCGCAGTAAAGAAATTATGCAAGCCCTATTTTATGATTTGCATTCTTGACTTCGAGCACTTGGTCAAACCTGTTTTGTCTCGGTTTTAGGGTGAGATATATTATGGAGTTGAACGGAACCTCTCGCACTGGTAAGACCGTAATGAGTCTGTCTCAGTTTGGGCGTGTCAAAACTGGCTTTAGTTAGTTGGCAGAGAGACAGACCTTAAGCATTGAGTCAAAACAGATACAAAACAAGACTTGACTCAGAGTGACTCCAGCCAGAGGGTTGTGACAGTAATATACTAAGCCCAGTCAGATACAGTCACCTTCTGTCACCATTTCTTGGGTATACATTTTGCTGGCAGCAACTGGGTGTGGCGTTCTAGGCCTATATTATTATATAATGATATGATACCTCCTTAGAAGTTGGGATTTGGTGATGCCTTGACTTAGGGATTTCTAAAAAGAGGACTCCATTATGAGAGCGTCTATCTACAGAGCAGCACTAGTAGATAAGCGTACCTGTCTTAATGGGAGTCATAATATTATCTGACCATTGTCAGTATAAAAAATCAGCAACTAATCACCGGTTCGCTAATAGAGCCTCTTCAAAACTACCTATTGTAAGGGCACAGACGTAATTTACATAGAAAGCCTTAGCTGACCAGTGAACACAACTCAGTAATTTTGCGATTTGGTTCTGTAGTTAGGCTACAGTCCCCTAACTACTGCTTTGATGTTATCTTTAACTCTTTGTATCCCATGAATACTTCCATGTTTGCCAATACAGGAGGAAAACTGTGCGGGAGATGAATGAAGACTAATTACAGCAACATTATATGAATAGAAAGTCAACTTTCTTTCTTCCCATTTCCCAGGGAGAACTCCGAACTGAGAAAGAATGTACAGTGTATTGTTTTGGCATCAAATCAAATAGAACTGTTATGGTTCGTTGAAATAAGCTTAATGATTTCTTTTTTTGCTCCTTGATTGCAATTAAAAAAGAAATTTAATTTCATAAATTATCTCAATTATTACCACTGTAAAAGTATAATAGTGAAAAAATAATTTATTAGATAACAATTCCAACTGGGGGAGGAATTGAAGAAATCTGAGATCGCAAAAGCGGGGGTGGGGGGACTCTAAAAAGCTCGATCATAATAGATAATATGTCAATTGTCATTATGTTTGTGTGGAGAGAGAGAGACAGTGCACATGTTTATGATATTATGGAGTAGAAGAAAAGTAATAACAATACTGACTGCACCTGCCTTCAGATTCAAGTAACTCTATAATGAGTAGATGGTGTTTATTGATTATGAGATTGTTGTGATGATGATGATAGTGACCGTGTAAAAACAATGATGGTGGTCAGGATTCAGGGGAGAATGGGAGTTGAAAGGAAACAACAACAACACCAACAACGTGTACCTCACACACATACACACACACACACATACACATACAATCACGAGATTGAGTAATAATATAAAATAAGAAGGATGACTCGCGCGTTGTTATTATAGAAGCACCTCCCTTGTCTCTCAGGTGAAATGGATTTTTACCCTTTTTGACCCGCCGCCTCCCACACAGGTGGAAAAGTGTAACAAAATCTCTTAAAGCACGGGTTACACTCCGTCACGATTCAAGAACAAAACAATGAGTAGCATACGGCGTAGGTTTGATATCATAACCATTAAAGAAAGTGAAGGATCCAACACTGGACCGTCAAAATGCAAACTTGGAAACGCCGAAATTGATGACATTTTGTCATTTTCTTCAGAATTCGGGAAAGAATTTGAAGCCCCTCATGCATTATGACAAAAACCATTTAGAACGACTTATTTCCGTTGGTACATGCATTAAGGTTCTCAACAATGATATTGCCGAAACTGTTTCCTTTAGTCAGCTGACCCTATGGACACTATAGGGATTCAGAGTTTACGATCATTACAAAATGATGATGTCGATCATGCTGTTACATTATAGAGCACGGAGTAAGGCAGTGATGAATCAAGGCAGATCTATTCTGAGGTCACCAAAACTCTGATAAGGTTCTCTGGAGATAACCTTAGTGAAGGAGTTTCTATCTTAAGCCACTTTGAGATTCCATTAGAAAGAACTATGAAATTTTGTTCATTTTTGCTCATACGAGAGTAGTTAGGTTCGGGAGTTTTGTCTCTGTATATGGTGCCTACTTTATGTCCTCTCTCTCTCTCTTTGTCTCTCTCTCTCTCTGTCTCTCTCTCTTTCTCTCTCTCTGTCTCTGCCTCTCTCTGTCTCTCTCCTCCCATTCTTTTACTTCACAGAAAAAGCATTACATCCAATTGACAGAAATAGTTACCTTTGTCACACCCGAAGAAAGACTGAATATTGACTAAGACAGAGTATTAAAACTGTAAAGTTCCTTACATTCCGCCCATTAAGAACTTTGTCACGATATGTGAAAGTTCCCGTTGAGAGCAAAATAGAGGCCGATGATAGATGCACTGGGCATGAATGATAATAAATGGAAGTGCTGGCTCATCCTCTTGAGCCAATAAAAAATGAAAAGAAAAGAGAAGAAATGTGTTCGTGTCGGCTGTGTTTTTTCTAGTGTATGTGAAGGAGGGGTAGGGAGTAGGTGAGCCGATGGTGAATGACCAGGCGATTCTAACTGTCCAACTGTTTTTTGATATGACCAATGCTCTCTCGTCCAATTAACCTGAATAAGTAAAGGAAGAATTCTACAGCAAACTGAATTTTCAACGGCGTCGATTTTTCAAATTTCTAAAAATTACCATTCATGACTTAACAAACAGATTAATAAAACAATCTTAACACTTTATGCTTATTTAATTAATATAATGGCACTACCGGAAGTGAGCAACGGAAATTGGACTGAGGACACACAGGAAAACATCAATGGATCCAAAAAGACTTTGTACGTTACGAAAACCTTTCATTTATGAGCACTGTAGTGATCACCTTGCACCGCACTGAATCGTAAGACAGTTTTACCCAAGGAAATACCTACTTGCTGCGCCAGTGGTTTGTTCTGCAAGCTGGATATAAGATTAGGCCACAAATCATTACTACTATATGAAGATTAAAAATATCAGAGACGCTGACTCCGTGTGGAAGTTTAGTGATCAATTTGAAGTCACACACCAACAGGGTCCAGTGGCTTCGCCGTAGGTCAGTGTATCTCGAACTTTTTTTTGTCCCACGCCCCATTTCAATTTTTAAAAAAAACAAAAAAAAGAAACGTGCGCCCCGCCATGATGAAATTTGTATACAGTACAAAAAAAAATTAAAATATTTATGTAAACAAGGAAACCACCAATGCGAATTATACAAACAGTTTATCTACAGTTTAAGTTCAAATACACTATGAAATTAAGATTTCTACCCAAAAAAATCTCTACGCCCCATTCTGAAGTCTTACTCCCCACCAAAAGATTGCAGCCTTGATAAACACTGGTGTAAGTCATCTAATTTTGTACCATAAGGTCTCTACAGAATTGTGTCTTTGGTAACTCTTTCTCTCTTTGATGCACCTCCTTCATAGAAGTTTTAAGTAAGAGAGTTAACGTATGTGAAGAATGTGAGACATCTTCTCCTTGTAACTTTGGCCAGCACTCCAATCAGATGGAAAGTGCGTGTCAGACTGAGTGGAATTGCTGACATTAATTTTGCGCCGCTCGGACAAGTTGGTGATGTCACATTGGGAAGTACTTTTTGAAGAAGGAGAGAGAAATAGGAGGAGAGGGAGTGGAAATATGGAGAAACGGAGGAAGGGAGAGGGAAAAGAAGAGAACGACAACAGGAAGAAAAAAGAATAAGAAAAGTGAGAGAGGGAGGGGGGGACAGAAAGGGGAAAAGACAGAGAGATAGGGGAGATACGCAGACAGACAGAGAGAGAGAGAAAGACAAAGAGAGAGAAGGGAGATAGGCAGGCCGACAGACAGGCGGACATAGAGACACAGAGAAAGAGAGAGAGAGAGTCTAAAAGAGTGAGAGAAACACACACACACACACACGCACAGGCAGAGACAGAGAATGGGAGAGGGTGAGAGTGAATATGGGAGTAAGAAGGAGAGAGAAAGAGAGATAAAAGAGAGAAGATAATGGAGCAGACGTGAACTGTGTGTTTTCAAAGACAAAAAAGAAAGGAAGAGGTCTGAAGAAGTGCAAACAATTTAGGAAGCGGATGCCGTTTCAAATGTTGACATATCGTCGGCATTGACACTGTATAACTTCAACGACAAATTTGCAACGTCTGAGACCAGTCTGACAGTCTAAAATTATTTACCAAGCGGTGCAACATAGCTTGCAGTATACAATGTATTAGGATCTGGTCTCTTTGCTATTCTCAGTTTTAACTTGGCAAATACAAGAGAAAGTGGGTTTAACTGGATTTAAAAGAAAAAAAAGGAGACAAATGTGTTATAGAAAATAAAGAAATATTAAAATAAGATAAAAGGCTAGATATTAAAATAAGATAATAGATATTAAATTAAGATAATAAATATTAAATTAAGAACAAATAAACATAAATTAAGCATGAATAAGAAAGTATATAAATGAATTAAGAATAAATATGTAAATACTGTACATAGATAAATCAATATAAAGAACCAAAAAATCAAATCTAATGTATTTAATATCATAAGGAGCAAAGTTCAGTCGCACCTTAGGCAAAAGTTCTTTCATGAAAATAACTAAAGGGATTAAATGGCTAACATCACTATTTCAGTGATCGATAGGATCAAAGATAGATTCAGAAATGTATACATTAGATTTAAATGGATGGCAGTAGAAATTGGCATGTGGTGGACCAAAGACTTCGTTTCCCTCGGCACCTCGACGGCTCTTTCTTTCTTTTTTTCTTTGTATCTTTATATCTCTCTTTCTATCTCTCTTTCCTTTTTGTTCTTTCTTTCGTTTTTTCTTTCTTTCCTTCTCTTTTTTCTTTCTTTCTGTTATTCTTTTTTTCGTCTTTCTGTATCTTTCTTTATTTCTTCCTTTCTCTTCTTCTTTCTGCCTTTCTGTTTTCTCTCTTTCTTTCTTTTCTTTTTTCATTTTTTTTTTTAAATTTCAAATGGTGGCGAATTAAGGGCCACTTTCTCTCCCTCCAGGTCGGTGCCCATTTATTTGCACCGGGTCTTGACACTGAAAACGTGCAGTGACACTCCTTACCTTCAAGATCAATTGTTTAATCAAAAGAGGTATATTCCTTTCTTCAAGTTCAAACTCCTCCCCTTCAGTCACAAGGCCGTTTCCTTTCTTTCTTTCTTTATCAACTCGTGTTTGTTCGTCTAAATTCGGCTCCACCCGTCGAGGACCTCGAGCGTGACATAGAAAATGAGGGCTTCGGAACTAGGTCAAACTCACTTTGTCTAGATGTGACCGATATGCACGAATTGAGTGTGTGGGAACGACCTGAGAGGATATATATATAAAGCCAGCGGGTGTCTGGACCTGACCAATTCCTTCCCTGGGAAATCGCCAAGGTAAGACTGCAGCTGCCACATCTCAGAGTTCCATAACTGCCGTGATACCATCTGTTGAAGGACTTGGTCTACTTGTTCCAAGGTGTCTATTTTATTCACTGCCTTAAGAACGTCTTTTGGACAACTCAGTCCTAATTATTTAAATTTGCATTAATATTCTATTTACTGCCGTGACAATACCTTATGCAATGTTCAGTTTAGTCGTACTAATTGCCTATGAATAACTAAGGAAATATTTTGTCATGAACCTAAAGCCACTTTAGTATGTTTGTAAACAGAAATAGCTCCAAATTTAACACTTTTAGTTTAATCAAACAGCTTGCTGCCACCCGTGTTATGTCCGTTGTTCCAAAATTGCGCAACCTGCAAACCATAAAGGCCGCCTTAAGACATTATCTGCCTTTTTTAATCAACTGCGGCCCTTTTTTTTGCAGCGATAATTTCTGTTAATCCATCGATTGAGTGAGTTTAGAATTTGTTAATGGAGATAATGGATACTTTTGTTAGAATAATATATTTATGAACTTCGTCATTTGAATGAGATGACAGAACTTTATTTAGTGAGGATGAAAATACCCCAGCACTTTGGTGCAAAATGCGCGTATTCCTTAGTTCACCAAAAGTAACAACATGATAAGAAGGGGGAAAAAAAGAATGACACCCCCCCACCCCCCCCCCCCAAAAATGCAGAGTGTTTCTGGTTTTGTTATTATGTAAATTATTTTCTCTGACTTTCAAGTTCTGACCATTGAAGGCAAACCGATTAAGTGTGAAAATTTAACTAATGTCACCACCTCATTCGTTTACACTGTGGACTTGATTGGTAGTGCATACTAACTGAAGGAATACACTATGCGCTTTACAAGAAAATAAGCACATAAATCATATAATTCATCACCCTTATTTTGCCCTCATAGTTCATTCTTTTTATGCATGGAATGCTATGATATTTCGTGACCTTAGTTCTTGTTAGTACCATCTCCATTTCCCGAAAAACTGGAGATCTTTTAGTATGTAGAAGAGGTATAACAAATGTACACTTTGACACTTGTTTAAAATGCATTGTGGCACTCATCAGGCTGTTCGACAGTACCCATTTATTCTAATTCCATTATTATCATAATCCTGAAGCTGCAAACATTTAATGTCGAATTTCTCAGTTGTGCCAAGAGTGGAGTTAGAACAAACAAAAACTAAGGTGGCAGTTTTCACCGATTGTGAAAAGAGTATCTGTTTTTTTTTCATAGATGTTGTCCAAAAGCCTCCTTGCTGTAGCAGCGGTCGTTGTCCTTATCGCTGTGGTCAGCTGTAGTCCCTGGCCTCGGGCCGAGGATGACTGGGACCTGTTTGAGAAGAAGGTGTGTAGGATAGATAGATAGATAGATAGATAGACAGATAGATAGATAGATAGATAGATAGATAGATAGATAGATAGATAGATAGATAGATAGATAGATAGATAGATAGATAGATAGATAGATAGATAGATAGATAGATAGATAGATAGATAGATAGATAGATAGATAGATAGATAGATAGATAGATAGATAGATAGATAGATAGATAGATAGATAGATAGATAGATAGATAGATAGATAGATAGATAGATAGATAGATAGATAGATAGATAGATAGATAGATAGATAGATAGATAGATGGATAGATGCCGAGAGAGAGAGAGGGGGGTAAAGAATGAGCGAGAGAGATTATTATAAAGAATTATTATATTCATCCTGTGTTAAGCTGTTTTTGGCGCATGAACCTTGATCATTATTGACTTATCAGTTTAACCGTCTGGTTTTTTATTTTCTGTTTGTTTTTGGTCAAATGCACGAACTCATTTTCTGTTTTCGCTGTACAAGAATTTCATTGTTTCTTTCTCTTTCTTTCTTTAAAAACTGGCATTCATTTCTGTTATTCTTGAAGCAGCTTTGAGATTTTGAATCACCCCACCGTCAAATGTGCTAAAATGGTTTTCCATACAAAAATTAACTAGATTATGTTGTTAGCAGGACGATGACCGTCGCGGTGATATCTTCGAGTGGTTTGAAGATTACAAAGAAGATAAAGAAGAAGAAGAGGCCAAGCAGAAGAAGTTTGAAATTTTCGTGAAGATCATGAAAGCCCTGAAAGCAAAGGAAGAAGAAGACTCCAAAAAGTTCATGTATCTCTTCAAGTCATTCGTCAAGGTAAGACCATCAGATAAAATCACTTCGCGAGCTTAGTTCTTGTTCATTCTATCTCCATTTTCTGAGATCTGGAGATCTTTTAGTATTGGAAGAGGTATAGCAACTGCACACTTTGACACTTCTTTAACCCTTTGAATACTGGCGCCGTGAAAGCTAGATTTTTCCATGTCTAGTTTATATTTATTATTAAGATTCACGTATTTCAGTTATTTTCAATGGTAAATATGAACCTTAATCAGGTTATTGATCTATACTTAAAAGCTAGAAATGAAGGCACAAAACCTGGAATTGATGCAGCAATAAAGAGTTAGCAGCAATGTTGTTTTAGTACTGAAAGGGCTAAAATCCTTTATGACATTTATCAAGCTGTTTCACAGTTTCGATTTATTCTTACTCCTTATCAAAATTGCTGTTTTTAGGCAATTACAAAGCCGAATAGATAAAAATCAATACAGGGTTGTGTTCACTGCTCATCTATTGCTTACTGTGTGAAATACTACTGTCCACTATCAACAACTATAATACTTAAGCCCCAAAACTTTACTGTCGAATTTCTTAATTCTGCGAAAAGTAGAGTTGGAACAAACAAGCACTAAGGTCGTGATGTTGTCATTGTTAAGTTCGTTCTTTTCCTTGGTTATTGTGCGTTTCGTATAACACAAAACAGCACCATTTCCCCGTTCTGTGATTTCGCCTATTTTTGCTCTTTCCATCACCATATCAGTGATCCTTATCAGTACTAGATCTCTTACCACTTTCCACTCTGTCCATATGTGTACGCAAAGGCCATGGAAATATGATATGAAGGGACAAATAACAGAGATAATTTTTTATGTGAATGGATCCGGCGAAATCGGGCTAACGGGAAAGACCAAATCCTTGAGAAAATCCCTCCAAAGGGGTGAAAAAAAATTCTATGGAAATTGAGATGTGCAAAAAATATATTATGTAGCCGCCGGACAAAACGAGGCACATTTGGGCATTACCTGATTAGAGAAAATCGTTAAAAGGCATCATAGGGTCAATTTTATCAATTTTGCATTTTCAGTATTTTGAAAAGTTTAACCTCTTTACTATTTCTTTTCCAAATGATAATCCTGTTTGATGAGGGTAAATGCCTCAAAACTGACTTTGAATTGAGTCACCATCAGTAATTTTGACTTAAAAGTGAAACTTTAAAAGCTTTTTTTCTCAAAACTGTGATTGTGTCACTTCCTGTCTTTGAGAGGCCATATTATCTTCTCTGCTAATGAAATTGCAGCAATTTTTTTTTCTACCAAGCGAAAGGAATTTGAATAACCTATTGGTGATCCCGGTATCTCCATACCGCAAAAATGCAAGAAGTGCCTCATTTTGTCGAGGGCCTACACATAAGAAAGATTAGCCATTTTCCTGCATTCAGTGACAAATATTTTGCTTGAACTCGTCTAAGTAATGTTGATTTTTTAAAGAGGTGTAAGAAGTTCACCTTAAGCCCTATCTCTCACATCTACTTACATATAATGACTTTTCTTGACCTATCTAGTGTAATTTAACTTAATGGAGTTGAAAACCAAAAAATAACTCTGCCCAAGTAAATCATTATACGAAATTTTAGCTTACAATATTAAAATCTAGGTTTCTCTAATGATACACAGTCATTGTAAGGCATGGCACAGGGACATTAGTATACTCGAAAGTCCAGAGTGTTCTTTACATATATTGTCATGATTCGGATATTGTTAAAACTCACGCAGAGAGTGAGTTGTTGTTGTTTACCAGGGCCATGAGAAATTGGCTGGTGGCCTTGAACGGTCCTCGCCAAATTATAGTTGGTGAGTAAATAAATGTAAAGTTAAACTGCTAGAGTCACGCTTGTCGGCTTTAATGTTCGTGATTAATAAGTAATGGAGTAGGGGTGAAACAAGGTGGGGACAGTTGACATTGTTAAGTATGACTAGACAAGTTTTTGCACGTTAACTGGCTGGTAGAATAGTGCAGACGTATTACTACAGTTAAAATGGTGGGAGGTTTCGACCTATGAGATAGCTGAACTAATTGGGCCAGCGGACTAGCACGCTGGGTAGTTAGATAATATATAACATCGTGTAACGTTCAGATTTAGGGAATACAGACGAGAGAAGCATCGTTTCGTGAAGTATCTCCGGTTGGCCAGTACCTGAACTGTGTGGTCTGAAGACTAAGAAGTCCTTGCTAACGGACTGACTGAGCTCTAGAAAGAAAGGTCTGAGTGGGCTGACCTTTGAAAGCCCACGCTGCGCTATTTTGATGTTCGCGCCTCTCAGTAGGCGTGAGCAATGGTAATATATCTTAATTATTCAAGTATAATAGAGATCGGAGATAGAGAGAGAACTACAGCCTCATAGGAAGACTAAGGAAACCCCAGCTGGCACTCGACCACGAGTGTCCTGTATGATAGATCTATTGCCATAGTATGATTGGAATAATATAGCACATTGTTGATGAATTGAATAGTGATTGTGCATAAAATATAGTCTTTTGGCAACTGCTTAAATTACCTACAAGCCGAAGAGTGCTTCTGTAGGCTTTGAACGTACTGGGCTCTCCTAACATTTAAGCCCATATGATTTATGGAGAGTTTGCCTGGCGACTGGCCAGTGGCGACTCAACTGTCACTTTAAATTGATATCCAGTTTCGTATAATATACCTATTTACTATTGATTGCAGTACCTCCATAGTTACATGAATATCATTGGTTAAGTTATTAATTAGAGTTTTTTGGTTTGAATATATACCTCTATTGTCTTTTGTTTTGTTATTAATATTTATGTAAACTATGGCCTGACCGGCCTGACATATATACGCTCTAGTTATTTAGTACTTTTCTTGTGTGGTTGTGTCCGAGTGTGAGTTAGCTGCCTCTCGTGCAGTCGTAACATCCCCAAGACCCTAACTCTGCTCGTGACATCTGGAGGGGACACCCGGGTATCCTGTAGGGACCTGTTATTCGTATAGATTGTTAGCGTTCTATCTTCCTCGTATTTTAGGAAGACGTCTCTCCTGTGCTTTTCTTACCTTTCTGTACATAGTTTCAGGTTAGTCAGGTCTGTTGTCGTTTGTTCTTTCTGTTAGTCTCGTCTTACTCTCCATGTAATTCTTTTCCATTATAGTGTTGCATTATTATATTTTGTATTCATACTTGCTATATTATTGCCTGGGATAAATCACGTGTCTAGGGCACGTTGAGAGATAATCTGGATATTAGAGTTGTTAGGCTGGTATAGCCAAGGAAGTTCATATCGTGAATATTGATTTATTCCGATTTATAGCAGAGGGAACGCTGCTAGGAGTGTACGGAAAATACACTGGGAATATTACATTGGTATCGTTAGTAACGACCAATCACGGAAGCAGTAGACTCACTGCTTGAGGATTAGGAGAAATAAGTGGAGTTAAGTGATCACTGAGATAGCTCAACCACTACTTGGTTGACTAAGACGTACAGTTTGTTGTTGATTTCGTTAATTTCGTTCATACTGCAGGAACGAGCACCCGCAGAGTGCAATTGATAAATTGCTTCAAGGGAGAATAAAGTTGGAGATTTTTCAGGAGCTGTCCTCGATTAGGACATTATTATATCGTATTATCGACCGATATCATGGCCGAACTACAGAAATATTTGGAACTGGCCCAATCATTTGGCATACCGGAAGCTCAGCGTGCTTCTTGGGTAGACCAGAAACTGAAAGAAGAACGAGAAGAAAAGGCCGCGGAGAGATTACGAGAAGAAAAGGCCGCGGAGAGATTACGAGAAGAAAAGGCCGCGGAGAGATTACGAGAAGAAAAGGCCGCGGAGATATTACGAGAAGAAAAAGCCGCGGAACGAGAAGATAGAGCCGCGGAACGCGCGGAAAAACAGGCTCAAAGAGAGTACGAGCTCGCTTTGAAACAGTTAGAAGCGAAGCAAGCCCAACCTACCGGGGCTCCGGAAGTTACTTCCAATAATAAAACGAAGCCTAAATTGCCAACCTTTAATGATAAGGTTGATCGTATTGATTCCTACCTACACCGCTTCGAACTCCATGCCGTTTGCGCGGGATGGCAGCGTAGTGAGTACACGTCATGCCTCGCCAATCTTTTGACAGGGAGAGCGTTGGAAGTTTTCCATAGCCTCACTATTGATGACGCTAGGGACTATGACATTCTAAAGACCGCGCTATTAAAGCGTTTCCAACATACGGAAGATGGATTTCATAAGCGTTTCCGCGATTGCAAGCCGGAGGCATCTGAGAATTTCTCTACTTACGTGGACCGCCTCCGCCACCTACTCAGCCGTTGGACTGAGTTGGCCGGTGTGGAAGAGGGAAACTATAAGAAACTATATGATTTGATAATTAAAGACCAAATATATATGTCCTGCCACACGGACCTGGTGGCGCATTTTAAGGAACAAGCCCCCAAAACTACCGTCGAGATAACATCGATAGCGGAACGGTATGCTGCAGCTCACCCTAATCGATCGTTAGCTAAAGCTAAAGTAAACGAACCGTGTTACGCCGGCGCTGCTACTAAGACACCGGTACCGTCGAGACAATCAAGACAGCCCTTTCGACAGTCGCCGCAGGTTCGTCCACGGTCCGAGCCGCCGGTTAGCAGGAGGCAACCGAATCCCCATAAATTTTCTCGGGACTGGGAACCCCGATATACACGTCCTTTCCCTACCGGAGGACCGCGTAACAACTACTATCAAGCGCCCACATTTCCTTCTTATCGAGGTACACCTCGAAGGGATGATAATCCAGTCTACTGTTATAGATGTGGCGCCGGAGGCCACATTGCGCGACAATGCAGAGTTAGATTAGATGCGGCAAATGCATGCTCTGTAGCATTCACCGAAAACCGCGGTTACAGAACTAGGAATGCCGAAACCGTAGATAAAGTTATTCCAGTGATGTCCGCCCTCCACGAGCGAGGCGCGCTGACATTGTATGAGGGACGAGTAAACGCCATACGAGCATCCGTATTGCGAGATTCAGGCTGTACGACCGTCGGTGTACGTGAATCCCTGGTCCGTCCTGCACAACTCCTGGATCGCGATGCGACTTGCATTACTTTTGGTGGTTCAGTTGAACATTTTCGTTTGGCGGAAATATATGTTGACACACCGTTTATAACTGGTGTTGTCACGGCCTGCGTGCTACCAAATCCGGTCGCCGACCTAATCATTGGGAATATTCCCCACTTAAAGGACGTCTCCGATTGCGAACTCGGGATTTGGGATGATAACGACATTGCGTGTGTCACGACAAGACAACAATCGCGTCGCCAGAGTGACGACACATTACGATCGCCTGTCGTCGATTTGGATGTAACCCCCGAGATTTTTCGTAACGAACAGCGCACAGATCCATCACTAAAGCCCCTCTTTGCTAAGATTGATCCGGACAACCCGGATACATCCAGGTTCTGCCTTAAAGACGACCTCCTATATCGCGTTTTTCGGGGAAAGCGCGAAACTATTTTGCAATTGGTCATACCGAGATCATTTCGCCGAGACATCACCCGCCTCGCGCACGACACGCCATTGGCGGGCCACCAAGGCAAAGCGAGAACAAAATCGAGAGTCCTGTCTCAGTTTTTTTGGCCCGGGGTTTACGGGGACATAAATAGCTATGTGTCGCGTTGCGATACATGCCAGAAAAGAACCCCCAAAGGAAAAACTTCGCGGGCGCCTATACAAGAGATGCCGCCGGTTTCCACTCCATTTCAGCGAGTTGCCGTCGACATCGTCGGGCCATTACCGAAGTCGGATAGAGGCCATCGGTTTATTCTATCAGTAATCGATTATGCCACCCGTTGGCCTGAGGCTGTCCCTTTAAAGGAAATATCGGCCGATCACGTCGCCGAGGCATTGGTGACCATATTCACACGTGTCGGATTCCCGTCCGAATTATTATCTGATAGAGGTCCGCAATTCACCTCTGACCTTTTCAGGAAAGTATTGGAACTCACGGGCATTAGGCAGAAACTTACGTCGCCATACCATCCACAGTCCAATGGCTGTTGCGAGCGCTGGAATGCCACCATGAAAACTATGCTGGCACGCGTTTCCGCCGATAGACCTGGTGACTGGGACCGTCGACTTCCGGCCATCTTGTTCGCATATAGGGAACTCCCAAATGCGACAACGGGTTTTTCCCCGTTTGAACTGTTATACGGTCGAAAACCACGTGGCCCGATGGCCATTTTACGCGATTTATACGCCGGTTCTGATACCGACGTTCCTGATACGCGATCCGCGTATCAGTACATAGTCGATCTCCGACATAGAATAGTTAATGCATGCGACCTGGCTCGACAATTTGCATGCGTACGGACCAGGTCATTTATAGGATATCGCGATCAGGGTAGTCGGTTAAGAACCCTGTCAGTCGGAGATCGGGCATTGGTGCTGTTACCAGAAACGAATAACAAACTACTCCTCACTTGGAAAGGCCCCTTTCTAGTTAAAAAGCGACTCTCGAGAGTTAATTATCTCATTACCATACGTGGTAACGATAAGGTGTACCATATTAATATGTTGAAAAAGTATCTTACCGATGATCAAACTCATCACGATCATTCATGCCATGTTGTGGCCCAAGCAAACGCAGCGATGGTCACTATCGATGACAACGACCGGGAGCCATTATCTATGACAAGATCGCTCCTATCCTTGCAAGCCACAGAGGACGCGACTTCCGTTAATATCAATCCAGAGCTGGATCAAAGTAAGACACAGGACATCATGAATCTTGTTCGGGAGTTTTCGCCAGTATTCACTGATTTGCCGGGTAAAACATCCTTAGTTCAACACGTCATCCGGTTGCACTCGGACGTACCCGTGTTTGTCAAACCCTACCCGCGCCCGCTGCAAGCGCACGACACCATACAGTCCGAGGTGGAAAAGATGCTCAGCTTAGGAGTCATTGAGCGCTCGACGAGCCCTTACTGCTCGCCGATTGTACTAGTAAAGAAAACAGACGGTTCCGTTAGATTTTGTATCGATTACAGGAAGCTTAACGCTCTAACCATTTACGATGCTGAACCTATCCCGAATCAGGAAGATCTATTTGCGCGATTGGCCGAGTCGTCCGTGTTTTCGAAAATAGATTTGGCTAAAGGCTACTGGCAAATCCCAATGGAAGAGGCCAGTAAACAGTACACAGCGTTTCAGACCCCTATGGGTCTCATGCAATGGAGATTCATGCCATTCGGTCTCGTAACGGCACCAGCGACATTTGCGAGGATGATGAACATCCTATTGCAGCAGACACCATGCGTCCTAAGCTACTTTGACGACATTTGCGCTTTCCATACGGATTGGAAAGGCCACTTAGAAGCACTTCGTCAAGTGCTTAGTAAACTTCGAGATGCCGGGCTTACAGCTAAGCCTAGCAAAGTCTTCCTGGGTTATACGCAGATTAACTTTCTGGGACATACTATCGCCAAAGGCGTCCAAACACCGGACGACAGTAAGATAAGTAAGATTTTAAAACTCCAGGCTCCTCATACTAAGAAGCAGGTTCGTAGCCTGTTAGGCTTCTTAAGCTATTATCGGAAATTTGTTCCTAATTTTTCGGCCCTTACGGCCCCGTTATCCGATCTTACAAGAAAAGACAGACCCAACAAAATTACCTGGAATACGCAGTGCGCCACCGCGCTCGCGACAGTGCAGCAACTGTTCTCCAGTTCGCCGCTGCTTATACTACCGAATATTAGGCGCACCTTCACCGTCCGAACTGACGCGTCGGACCAGGGAATTGGAGCTGTTTTGCTTCAGGAAAGAGATGGCTTATTGCGCCCTTGTATGTACGCTAGCCGGAAATTACTTCCGAGAGAGCAGAGATACGCTATTATAGAGCGAGAATGCCTGGCGATTGTATACGCCGTAGACGCGTTTTCCCGCTACCTACTTATGACAGAATTCGTCATCGAGACAGACCATAAACCGTTGTTATTTTTAAAATCGAACCGAGCCAAGAACGCTCGTTTGACCAGATGGAGTCTGGCCCTTCAGGAATACCGCTTCATTATAAAGGCCATTCCTGGTGGAGATAATGTCCATGCCGACCTATTATCACGGTTACCTTAATCTTGTTGTATTTTAGTCTGTCATATGTATTGGCGTTGGATACTGATTAGCACCTCATTCAGAGACCGAGGGATGGTATCACATATTGTTCACCCATTGTGAACACTTTTCACCTACCCCTGTGCTTTCCTTTGTTCCAACAGCTATTTTACTGACGTCGACCCGTATTTTGGCCACACCAGACGTTGTTGCCCAGGGTCGAGGACGAGAAGATCATGGCAGACCAGGAGTCCAGATCCACTAATGCCATCGATGCTACTATAGTTATCTTTTCTTGAGTATTATTCATTGTATGTATGCATTCCTGATGACATTCGCACAGGATCAGTGTTGTACTCTAAAATTTTAGAGTTATGATTGTTAATGTCTACCTATTTAGAGGTAAGATTTAATCCTCAGAGAGATATATACTTTTGGACGGAGCCTTAAGATTTTCATGAAGTTTTGTCCATCAATGATACCCGTCCTGTAGGTTTTTTTCAACTTTAGTACTAGTCTTAGTTATTACCTAGTATTCTTAGTTAAGTTAACCTTTCGAGCAATTTCTCGACTCATGCCTTCCCTTTACGATAATAATTTATATCGTTAAAATTGCAAATTTTAACTGGGGTGGGGGATGTGTCATGATTCGGATATTGTTAAAACTCACGCAGAGAGTGAGTTGTTGTTGTTTACCAGGGCCATGAGAAATTGGCTGGTGGCCTTGAACGGTCCTCGCCAAATTATAGTTGGTGAGTAAATAAATGTAAAGTTAAACTGCTAGAGTCACGCTTGTCGGCTTTAATGTTCGTGATTAATAAGTAATGGAGTAGGGGTGAAACAAGGTGGGGACAGTTGACATTGTTAAGTATGACTAGACAAGTTTTTGCACGTTAACTGGCTGGTAGAATAGTGCAGACGTATTACTACAGTTAAAATGGTGGGAGGTTTCGACCTATGAGATAGCTGAACTAATTGGGCCAGCGGACTAGCACGCTGGGTAGTTAGATAATATATAACATCGTGTAACGTTCAGATTTAGGGAATACAGACGAGAGAAGCATCGTTTCGTGAAGTATCTCCGGTTGGCCAGTACCTGAACTGTGTGGTCTGAAGACTAAGAAGTCCTTGCTAACGGACTGACTGAGCTCTAGAAAGAAAGGTCTGAGTGGGCTGACCTTTGAAAGCCCACGCTGCGCTATTTTGATGTTCGCGCCTCTCAGTAGGCGTGAGCAATGGTAATATATCTTAATTATTCAAGTATAATAGAGATCGGAGATAGAGAGAGAACTACAGCCTCATAGGAAGACTAAGGAAACCCCAGCTGGCACTCGACCACGAGTGTCCTGTATGATAGATCTATTGCCATAGTATGATTGGAATAATATAGCACATTGTTGATGAATTGAATAGTGATTGTGCATAAAATATAGTCTTTTGGCAACTGCTTAAATTACCTACAAGCCGAAGAGTGCTTCTGTAGGCTTTGAACGTACTGGGCTCTCCTAACATTTAAGCCCATATGATTTATGGAGAGTTTGCCTGGCGACTGGCCAGTGGCGACTCAACTGTCACTTTAAATTGATATCCAGTTTCGTATAATATACCTATTTACTATTGATTGCAGTACCTCCATAGTTACATGAATATCATTGGTTAAGTTATTAATTAGAGTTTTTTGGTTTGAATATATACCTCTATTGTCTTTTGTTTTGTTATTAATATTTATGTAAACTATGGCCTGACCGGCCTGACATATATACGCTCTAGTTATTTAGTACTTTTCTTGTGTGGTTGTGTCCGAGTGTGAGTTAGCTGCCTCTCGTGCAGTCGTAACATCCCCAAGACCCTAACTCTGCTCGTGACATATATGAACTAACTTTATTATGAAAACACAGTACCTGATTTTACGACTAACGTTTGGTGGATGAATTTTTTCCATATTACCTCTTAAAATGGGCCTGAACACATGCAGTTGTTTACTTTATTTATATTTTTTAATTAGTATGATATTACGTACTATATCTAAATAATATTATATTTAATTTTAATATTTTAATATAATTCTCATTTGGTGTTGATTCATTGAGTGTACGTGAATTTTTACCTCCACTAGCTTTTGCTGAATATCCTTTTAGGTTGTAGACTCTGCCATTTATGTATTTATTGTATTTATTGCATAGTCTATTTGTGTCTTCGATAAATCTTACAATTTAAAAAAAAAAAAAAAAAAGCTATGCATTACACTCAACTAACAGAACACTTTGAACCTGCCTGCGGCTCAGTTTAAAACCTGAACTTAGGTCTAACTCTGTGTGTTCCAACAGGCTGTGTGGATCAAGAAAAAGAAGGCAGAGTTTGAGGAATACAAGCTGAAGAAGTTGTTGTTCGGTGGTGAGGAGAAGGAAGACGACGAGTGGGATGGTATTTTTGACGATGATGATGATGATGACTATCAAGATGAAGGAGACAAGAAAGAGGCAAAAGCCAAGAAACTGTTTTTGTTGTATCTGAAGTTCAAGGCCCACTATGCTGCACAGAAAGAGATCGAAAATGCCATCAGAGAGAAAGCCGAGGTGAGTACATAACGCGTAGTATCTTGTTAACTCACGATTCTCTCTTCCTTTCTTTCTTTCTTTCTTCCTTCCTGCCTTCCTTTCTTTCTTTCTTTCTTTCTTTCTTTCTTTCTTTCTTTCTTTCTTTCTTTCTTTCCTTCTTTCTTTCATTCTTTCGTGGTGCACGAAGAATCTGTTCCATTTAACTAATTACTGGCATTACTTTTGATAATATGCCTGGCAATTGTTGGCATGCCTGCGACAAAGAACTGATAATGTGTGTACATTTCAAGACGTGTTATAACATCAGTAGAGCATTCATTGACAGAGCCTGTATAAAAACTTTAACCCTTGCCTCATGTTCAGAGGAACCATTTCCTGTGTTAACAGAATAGATGCCACATCAAGATAGCATTTTCCAGCCCATTACGCACAGAATCGCATGTTTGGCTTCAGTTTTGTGGACTAGAGTTAAACGGAACTTTACAAACAGTGCAACTGAAGCAAGTGTGTTTCGCCAGTTGATTCAAGAGCATTTCTAGTCTAAGTCAAAATCGACACCAACTGGACTGGGCTCAATGGCCCATTAGCTGAACAGTTGTATACATCAGTGAATTTTTAAAAAATGAATCTTACCGTGTCTCTCTGCCAGGAAAAGGCCAAGAAACAATTTGCCTTGTTCACCGAGCTGGTCGCCTTTGTCCATAAAGTCAAAGAACAAAAGGAAATGTTCTACAAATTCTCCAAGTTCATCGATGTAAGTATTGATGATATTTCAATAGTTCCACAACTGTAAGCTCAGTATAGATAAAGATAGTGCAGATAAAGATAGTCTTTGTAGTGTATTTTATCAAGAGGAAAGAAGTTCAAAACGATATCATAGTTCTTCCTTTGGAAATGAGATATTTTGTCCCACCAAGTCTGATCTTGTCGTAAAATGAAAGTAATCTTTACTTACTTCCATATTTTTCTACACACAATTTGATCTTGTCCTCAAATGAAAGTAACCATTACCGACTTTCATTCCATGACCAGATCAAATTGAGTGGGGAAAAAACTCATATCCCTATTGGGAATAATAATCTCTGTTTCTACGATCTTCCTCTGTACAAAATATTGAATGCTAGTCAACATTTAGTGCCCCTGGAAGCTTCATAATTATGTCCAGCCTCTTTGCGTTCAGTTTTCAAACTTAATAAACCATTTTTTCCCAAAAAGGGACCCTTTTCAAGACTGGATTGTTTGCAGTTGTGGTTAAATTCAGTCTTTATTCACTCGTAATCATTACTACTAGAAAAAATCTCAGCGATACTCCAAGAGAGCTGAAAAAAGAAAAGCAATTTCTAACATTTTCAACAAACAAAGCCAGTGGCTGTGTGACAGTCTTTGTCCTTTGTATAATGTTAGCTTTCCGTCCTTTGGTGATCTTTCTTCATCATTCCCCACCAGTACAAGCTGAAGCAGAAGTACTACGCCTTCAAGAAATGTGTGTTCTATCATGAATGCGACCGTCAGGACGGAGGTGACGATGACCAAGACTGGAAAGATAAGTTTGGCATGGGTGAGTTGTCTCCTCCCGGGGTGTCCTTTGGCAAAAACAAGAACTTCTGGTTTTGTGTGTATGTGTGTGTATGCTGTATTAAAGAAAACTGGGTTAAATCCGATAATTTTACTCTCGTTTCTTTAGAATTTTATCTGTCTCCTCGTTTATCGATTCATTTGTTGTTGTTTGTTTTAAGTTTTGAAAGCGAGCAAATATCTGGAATGGCTACTATCAGTCATTAAATGTGGAAATTCTTAAGTAAGACTTCACCAGAGTCATACGATTCTGAGCATTAGACGCGCTATCTTTCATAAAGGAGGTGGAAAGGGGGAAGTGGAGGGTTAGAGTAGGAGCCTACTTCTCTACTTCTAAATCTCAGATACATAGAACTGTTTAATTTTATGCCATATGAAATATAGCCTAAAGATGTGTTTCAATGTCAGGTTGGACATTCTGAGCTGATAGTAGGAGCATTATACTGTGTTGTTTTGCTTCTATTTTTTCTTATAGTTTTTTGGGGGGGATAAGATAATCTATCTGCCTGTATTTCTCGTAGTCCACCACTTTCACAGGATGAACGAGATGACAAATAATAAGATTACACAAACTGACTTGCATTCCTGCCTTATTTCCAGAGGGAGGTGATGAGCATGAGAAAGATGCCAAACATTTTGAGCTGTTTGTCAAAATGCAGAAATTCGTCAAGATGATCGCTGAGAAGAAGAAGGAAAAAGAAATGGATGACCGTGACGATTTCCCCAACTGGGACTGCGATGACGATGATGACGACGATGACGAGGGCAAAGATAAGCATCCCATCTTCAAATTCATGGCTCTTCTCCACAAACATCTGGCCAGTAAGGGCGGCGAAGACAAGTTCTGGGGCCGTCGCGACGAGGACAAAGAGGAAGCCCACAAGAAATTCCTCTTCTTTGCCATGAAGGTAATGTGGCATTTTTGCATTTTTCTAGGAACTTCGTCGTGGGAGAAACATTGCTGCTCCATTTAAGCATAAAGATTTTCACAAGTCGCATTTTTTTTTGAAGTTATTCAGATTGTTTTTAATTCCTTTAGCATCATACTGAGCGATACATAATATGTGACTTTAGATATCCTTAAGAGAATATAATACATTAAGTCAAAAAATGGCCGATATTTCGGCAACTGCCTTCTTCAAGGAAAAAAAATGAAAAAACAAAAAAAGAGAAAACAAATTTGGAAAATTGAATAGATAAAACAATCAAACATTAAAGATTTGAATAGGAAAAATGTATAGAATCTAATTAGAATATTTCTACTTAACTGCGAGTTCTTGCTTGGACAGCAGCACAGAAGCACGTCTGCCAACACTTTTTTGTCTTCTCTTTTAGTGTGCGTCTCATTGTTGTCGTTTGGGTATTATTTCTTACGCGATGCTTTGCTACATACAACTTTTTCTTTTTGCCAAATTTTGACTTTGCCTATAGCCTTACTGCGACCCCACAGTTTTTTTTGTGGTTTCTTTATTTCGTCAATTCTTTTAACAACGGCATGAAATCCCTCTTGTCTGACTGGACTTTAAGTTTAGATTACCGTAAGTTAGTTGGAGCTCCTGGCCTCAAATCTATTCTCAACTTTGCCTTTTCAGGCCTTCAAGCACATGAAGGAACAGAAAGCCATGATGGAGAAGAAAGAGAAACTGAAGCAAATGTTTGTCCATTTTGTCAAGTTTGTCAAACATGAAGAAGATGTCAAGAGGACTGTTCAAGATTTCATCAAGTTCAAGAAGTGGCAGGAGGCTAAGAAAAAGTGAGTACTTTTTTCACGTTTTTTACCAGAAATGTTTGGTTCAGAGTCTGTTTCGACAGTACCCATTTCCCAAATAATTGAAGAGTTAGTTCAAGAAGGAGGTTAAGTTACCTTTTGCTAAAAATAGAACTGCGCCTGTCAGTGGAAACAAGATGGAACGGGCTATCTGTTTATAGCATTCATCATCCTTCTATCGTTAAACGGCTCTGAGATAGTTTGATTTGAAAGTGGGTCACACCAATGCAGGAAGAAGGTTGGCTCTAAAGTTATTTAGGCTTTCTCTGGAAATGAGTCAAATATGACTTGACCCTGGTCTTGAAGTAACCTTTTCGATTATAACTTTTAAGACCTGAACAAGACCAAGAAACCTTAGAACAGAAAGGAGAAAGAGCAGCTTTGATGAAATGGAGTTTGAAATGGATTATTTTTTTCAACCGTAGTTACATGCCTATTTAAGTTTGATAATGAACTTTCTCTCTAAGCAAAGTACCCGGTCAACGAACGAAAACAAAAAAAAAAGTGAAATTACAACAACAGAAATCAAAGTTTTTAAATCTTTCTTAGAATAACCTTTCAAAGTGGCGATGTTTCTCTGATTCTAACTGAAGAAATTGTAAAAATATCAAAATGCAACGGCTCTGTGCCTTATCATATTATGCCCATGTAAATCGGCAAGCTGACCTGCATATGTCTACCATGTATATTTTTCTTTTTCGATGAGTAATAATTTTGGAGCCTTTTCGCTAAACACATTTATGACCTTCCTCCAATTGCAGCATAATAATGTCAGAAATGGGCGGTTTTCACAGGTGGATTACGATTTTGTAGGCCCCTGGGTTACAGGTACTGTGAGCCCCAGAAATAATAATTAATAAAAGCACAAATTTCGGATTCATTCTTAAAATAAGTTTATTCAACTTCTACAACATAATATCAACATGGATGGGTGCACGTGTAAAACAACAAAAAGAAAAGAGATAGTTATAATTTCACTTATATCGGTAATATATAATAATATCTGGAGGCCCTCGACTGGCAGGGGCCCCTGGGGTGCAGCCCATGAAACCCGTCCCTGAATCCGGCGCCAGCGGTGTTGGAAAGGGGGAGAAGGGTGGGGGCCGGGGGGGGGGGGCAGGAGACCCCTGTTTTATTACGAAAGTGGTAAATACTCTGGTCTTGTTTGAAAAGATTGCCTCAGAGTGTTATTGAAAAGCATAGTAAACCACATGATTATTTAAGGTTCACAAAGTCTTGTCTTACCCGCAGAGCACCTGGTTTTAAGTGTGTGCTTTGGAAACCCAATATTTTCACTCTCAATGCTCGGTATTCAAGTCCCGTTGAAAGTGTTTTTAAATGATGTCAAGGGATCCTGTATTTTGACCTCTATATTAAATTAATCGTGACTTGAAAGAAGAGGACGGGGTTTTGTCTCCGAACTTAGGTCTAGAAAGTGAGTCACAGTGGTGAAAGGTGCTCTTTTGTTCATACCTTTGCTTCTCAGTGGTTTCGCCAGTTGCTTTTGCGAGCCACATAGCTGCCATTCTTCACGTTCGCTCTTCAGGTCTTAATTTCTTTTGAGGCCACACAGTCTGGACGCCAATATCAATACATATTCCCAAATAGTGCTGTTCCAGCGACATGACTTAGCAAAATCTATCTGTGCATGCCGGAGAAGTAGATGAAAGTGAGATTAGGCGTGCTGGGATGAAAATGTAAAACGATCTATGCCCTAGGGATGAAACAGGCCAATGCCGGTGAAGGCGCCAGACCAGTGACTCTCCGCCCATACATTTAGCTCCACACTAACACAGTAGGCCCAGCCCACACCGCGACCCAGCGAGATACAGTCGGCAGTGCCTATTGTGTCAGTATGAAACAAAACTTACGGGCGGCGAGCCACAGATATGGCTCCTACACCAGCGTTGGTCTGTTCCACTCTTTAAACTAGTGGTACACTGGGTCAAGTCTGTCTTGTGCCTATTTGAATGAGTGCGCGTTATATTCTCTTTCCATCACTTGACTCAAGTCAATTTTGTCGCCCCCAAACTATTGAAAACGTCTTGTCTCGGTCTCACCAATGCGCAAGGTCTCGTTTAACTACGTAGACCCGAGAAGCGAGACATTAACCCATACAAACGTATGTACTCTGGTTGACAACATAACGAAGACGCGGTGTCCACTTTCGCCGAATATTCCGTTAAGGTTTATACCAAAGTAGACCAAGTGCTGTAGCTTCAGTGGTTGTGTATTTAGACATGCGGTAGAGAAAGTACTTTATTCATAGTTTGCATTGTAGAAACATGTCTGAATTTTTCTTAAAATAATTTACTGGGCCAGGTTTCTGTCAACAACTCTGTAATAGCCAGCCTTATGGAAATGAAGAACCCACCTGAAGTCGACCTCAATCACGTTGACAGTATACTTAACGTTGAGAAGTTGACAAAATCTTAAGTAATGTTTGGAAATGGAAATCCACATAAAAAAAGTTGAAATGCTAACGAAAACGGCATATTTTTTTTCTTACCTTCCGTTGACCTCAATGGTTTTTCAATTTGTACATATGCATCCATGCCTTCGCCGAACCTTAAAAATAAGTTAAATAATTAATTAGCTATTTAATTGATTGATTAATTAATACGGTTTAAGAAAATTCTTGAAGACGTCTAGAATTAAAGTTGGTATCTATCAGACTTGCATGAGGAAAAACAAAAAAAGGCCCCGAAAAGCTTCTAGCCTGAATCCATAATTCCTCAACCCAAAGGACATAATAATTATGTTGTTGGGGAAAAAAAAAGAAAAAAATATTAATGCGTTTATTACTTTATATATTTCATTCTCGTGATATAACACTGTCTATTTACTATGTGTACAAATACTTTTAATTTGTACATATCCCAGATCTTATGTTGTTTGGAAACATGTTCAAAGCTTATCAAATCATACACGTGTATTTTGCTGGGATAAAAAAAACTGATCTTAATATAATTTACATTTTGTTGTTGTTGTTGTTGTTTGATTCCAGCAAGGAGAAACTAGAGGAGTTTGCCAAGTTCCTGAAGAAGTTGGTGGTTGTGAAGAAATTCATGGAAGCGAAGAAAGAGAAAGAAGAACTGAAGGAAAAGATCGGCAAATTCTTGGAATACAAGAAAGAAAAGGAGGGGGGGGAGGTGAGAATGATAACTCTTGCAGGGCTGCTAACCTTGGGGGGCTGGACTGCGGGCTAGATTCATGTGAGAATGATAACTCTTGCAGGGCTTCTAACCTTGGGGCTGGACTGTGGGCTAGATTCATGTGAGAATGATAACTCTTGCAGGGCTGCTAACCTTGGGGGGCTGGACTGTGGGCTAGATTCATGTGAGAATGATAACTCTTGCAGGGCTGCTAACCTTGGGGCTGGACTGTGGGCTAGATTAATGTGAGAATGATAACTCTTGCAGGGCTGCTAACCTTGGGGCTGGACTGTGGGCTAGATTAATGTGAGAATGATAACTCTTGCAGGGCTGCTAACCTTGGGGCTGGACTGTGGGCTAGATTAATGTGAGAATGATAACTCTTGCAGGGCTGCTAACCTTGGGGCTGGACTGTGGGCTAGATTAATGTGAGAATGATAACTCTTGGAGGGCTGCTAACCTTGGGGCTGGACTGTGGGCTAGATTAATGTGAGAATGATAACTCTTGCAGGGCTGCTAACCTTGGGGCTGGACTGTGGGCTAGATTAATGTCTAGTCCTTTCTGCCTTACGACATGCTGCTCACTATCCCATTTTCATCATCAGATTAGTTAGATGGTGACATTACGGCATTGAGTTTCAGGGGTCTTACCCAGTGCTTGGCCAGCCTAAAAGCCAAAGATTTGAATTTATGAGGATCTACTGTCTTTTGTTTCAACAGACCACCTATGTTGTTCTTAATAATACTGACATTAGCTTTGTTTGGTATGTACTCTGGCTGACAACATAGGGAAGACGTGGTGTTCACTTTCGCAGAATATTCCTATAAGGTTTATACCAAAGTATATTAAGACTTTAGCTGCAGTGGTGGTGTATTTAGACATGCGGTAGTTTGCAGGCGCATCTCCATCAGGTCTGGTTGAAAATCCGTGCCGTGACGTCACTATCCAACTAGTTGGCTGATCAAAACTGGAACCAAAAACAAAAAGACAACAAAAAAAAAATTAATTATCGTGACCTATATGAAAAAAGTTGTGTTTTAGAGAGTATAATTTGATTCTCTATACCACTGTAATTATACTATTTCTGGATGGTTTTCAATTTAAATTTAAATTTCCACGTACCAGGTTGATGAGGACGGGTATTTAAAAGGACGGTGAATCTGAACTCATTACTTGTATACTCGTGTGCAGTAAAAAAAAAACTAGAATTTGGTCATTTGAAAAGTGACTTGTTTAAGTTTGATAGAGCACTCAGTGAAGTCTGTTTTTGCGTCTGTTTTAACTAAGATGGGCAAGGTCACTGTTTCCTCCAACTGACTCAAGACAGGTTTCCATGTTGCCAGTGCGAGGTGCCAAGTTTAACTCCACGGCCCACATCTCACATTAAAACCGATATAAAACAGTTTTGATTCCGTGCGCCACAGTCCTAGTAATTAAGTGGTGAAACAGGTCGAGGCTTATGTAGGCGCCAGACCGCTGGCTCGCCGCCCATTAACTTTTCTTCACACTGGCACAATAGACACTGCCCGCTGCATCACACTGGGTTACAGTGTGGGCGGTGCCCACTGTTGTTAATGTGAAGCAAAATTTATGGGTGGGGAGCGACCGGTCTGGCCCCTACATCAGCCTTGGTCCGTTTCACCCCTTGTTAATGCTTACATAATGTATTTCTGGTCACCAGGACGACGATGCCAGAGAAGAATACTATGAGAAGCTCCTGATGAAATTCACGTACCAGAAGAAACAAGAAAGAGAAGAAAAAGATTTCCCTTGGTAGATCCACGTACGTCCAGCCTTTCTCCTGTAATAATGTACTTAATGTTGATCATTGTAACGATCTCTTATTGTCCAGAAATTCATTTTAATTTCGTCACACTGTGAGAGACGGACTGTAAAGTCATCTTCTTAAGAGATAAGCCAGACCAAGGCTGGCGCAGGCCCCACGCTGGTGGCTCACCACCCAATTATTACGCATCACGCTACAACACTACTAACTGCCCATACCGCCGAGGTGTGGGTTGTAGTAGTATTTTAGTGTGGTGCATAATAATTAGGTGGTGAGCCACGAAACAGGGGCCTGCGCCAGCCTTGATCTGGCTTACCCGTAACAACGAATATAACTATGTGTAAGGTGATTTTTTATGTTAAATTACTGGACGTATCAAACTTTGTAGTTGAACTGCGCATTAATATTCATTTATTATTAATAATCAGTGGGATGATAATTTTTAGGATAGTTTTATAATTCATATGATTATTATTATTTATAAAAAGTATAATTTTCATACTATTACATAAGTAATGGTATTGAAGAAACCTTTTGAGTGTGAAAACATCTCCAGCCCATGTTTAGTTTGGTGTCTTATAATTTTGTGAGGAGATCTGACAAAATTGGGCCTAATGTAAATGACCAAATTCCTGAGAAAAAGGAGACAATTTTTCTATGGAAATGGAGATTTGCTTATGATATGAAAGATTCACCTCTTTTTTTTTTTTTTTTGCATTAGGTTAAAACTTTTGCTTGAAATCGTCTTAGAAATATCTAATTGTGATATTTTAAAAAGGCCCGGTTTTGTCAGATCCGTCCATATTTTCATTTTGTGGAGCAGATTTGAGAATAAAATTTTAGCGAAGATATACTAAAAATAAAAATGAGACAGACAGATGGTTTGTAGTGTGCAAGGCAAAAGCGTAACAAAATTCATAGTAAAGTTAAAGACGAACTACACTGTTTCGGTTTTGTTTATCTATTACTTGATGAGGAATTCGGCATGATCTGGGATAAACCTGTCCTCCTATCCTTCAACTCCCGTGATCTAGGAAATTTCCCACTATAATCTACAAACTCTCGACTACATCAGTGCGCACCACAGACTAATAAATTAACCAGACTGGAAACGCAAGCTTCGGGGTGTGTCGTTTTTTACGGAATTTCCCGGCGGCGACAGTATAACCAACATGGCCGCCGCTAGGGAAATTCCGATTCTAGTTCTATCTGCAGTAGAAATTTCTTTTTATTTGTCAAGATTGGTTGTACATTTATTAATTTCTTGGTGCGGAACCAAACGTCCGCGTTCAGTAGGCGCGTCAAAATGGTATCATTCAAAATTGTAGGTATGCTGAAGCGTCGGTCGCTACCGTAAACCTACAATGGCGGACGGTTCATGACCTTTCGCTGTTTTGTGACGTCACACAATGGTATCATCCAGTCTGGGTATTTTATTAGTCTGTGGTGCGCACTCACTTCTGGGCTGGTTCTCAAGCAGTCTCCACTTTCTGTAGGCTTATCAAAAGGAGCGCAAAAAGTGATTATTATAATTTACATTTTTACAACTTCATAAAAAAAAAAATTGGGTGAAATTTTAATAAACACCATAGGAATAAACACCACACAGAAGAGATTGGATTAGTCTAGTTGATATTTGAGAAAATTAAGTTCATAATTTTAGGGGAAGGCATTGAGCGAAAATGACGGCCAATATTGCACCACTATGGAATCACTCCCTCCAATATTTTCTTTTATAATAAGATTATTATTTTCTTTTCAGGTAACCTACGTATGCCTACGTCCTTACAAGAAAGTATGAACTGAGTATCCTGTGCTACATCTTTCTTGATTCCTACTAGTTTCAGAAAATATCTTCTTTTTTTTTTTGTTTCCCTATACAGTAGCTTAAAGTTTGTCTCTCATTTTGGTATAATAATTGCGATAATAAAGAGTTGAGAAAAACATTATCAATTTACATCATCTTTGTTTTCTTTCTTGTTGAGATACAGGTGTGTTGGTGAGCGCGTAATGGGTAGATGGGATTAAGACGTAAAAGTGTATCGTACTAACATCCGAGACACAGGACAACGAGACGGCTCAATTCGCCAAATTCCGTCCGCCGTCTTGCGCGTGTATCATCCATGTCAAAAACCCAACAATTCGCCCAACTCCCCTTCACAATAATTTTTGAAAGAAAAAGATTAGTGCCATAGATCTCTGTGAGTAGGACTCACAGTGTTTATACGCGCGCAAGTTGTGAACATAAAGTGAAAGAAGGAATGGTCCGTGTCGGTATTCTGTGTCTCGGTAAACATAAACAAGCATGTTGTATGTTTGTGCTGTGTTCATAATTTTATGTGCTGTTTTCATTGAATTATTTAGTGTGTGGAAGATTATGTACGCCACTATACACAAGGAGACACGCCTGCATTGTGTGTGCCTTTACAACACAGCCATTGCAGCAGGACTGTATTTCAGAAGTTGAAAATAAAAAAGTTACTTGGCGATGATTTCACAAGTTCAGATTTCTCATAAGCCTTTTCATGGCCCATTCCAAAAAAAAAAAAAAAAACAAAGAATAACATAATTATGACTTTTAAAAAAAATTTAAAACAATAACGCAATCAGTCATCCACTCTTACCGCTCCTTGCTACCCATGGTAATTCAAACATTGGAAACGCGTACAACAAATGCCGTTTACTTGTGAAGTCCCGTGAACTGATGAAGCAATTATCGTTGGTAATTAGCGATAAATATGATAGTGCAAACAGAGCTCTGTACATCCTGCTTCAAGACGTTGAAAATGGAAGCTGCCCCTAGTGTTATAAAGTGATGGATGAAAATTACACCAGTATAATTTACTTTAAGTAACCACGGCAACAACAGAAAAACTTTATTTCCTCAAAAGTGTGAACTTTGCAATAGGCGTGTGGATGCGTGTGTGTGTGCGTGCATATGTGTGTGTATCTGTGTTTGTGTGTTTGTTTTGACATTTCATGCCCACCCCCTCCTTCCAATACAAACAAGTTCAAACATGCAAAACAAATACCCACATTGACTCGCCCCAGCCCACCCCACCACCAATCCAATAACAACCAAAAGCAATATTATACAAAAGGGACAGAGAGGAAATATTTAATAACACCCCCCCCCCCCAACCCACCCCCACCCTTGTTTTTTTGGACAGAATAAACCAGGTCTTGGCTAAAATGTGTGTTTGATTCAACGGTCTGTTATGCGTCGCACAAACTGGACAAAAGAATATGAAATGATGATGGAGCTTGCCGTGGGCCAGAGATATTTATCTGATGGTCGGCCACAGCGTCATTTGCATGCACCTAGTTCGTCCCCAAGGTTCTAACTCGCTTCTGTCAACTTTTGAGAAATCGAGGATTGAAGTTTCATGGGATCATAGTTTTTGGAGCAAAGAATATTTTTCTTTTTAGTAATACTTTACAAATTACACACCGAATCGGCTTGGTACTTTGACACACACTGGAGAAGGCCCGTAGAAGCAGTGTGTAGTGTGTAACTCAGTTCAGCCCAGAAGTGGAGTTAGTACCTTGCCATTCTAAGGCGAAGAGTTGACAAGATAAACTGTTATGTGACTATTCTATATGCATGACCGTGCTTTAGAGCAGGGATTTCCTTTGTTATTTCACAACTTAGAGGGGAAAACACTGACTAATATAACCTTCACGACGTCGCCTCGGGGTATCTTCTGTCACAGTTCCATAATCATATTTTCATAATCAAAATCCTAGGTATAATAATGTAGTTTTAATACTAACGTATGTATAATATTGTACATAACTGAGGATTTGGAGAAAAAGAGCGGTCTCAGTAACTGCAGAACACACAATTTTCAAATTTGTGATAAACATTTCCAGTTATTTAAATTTCGACATTACGCCTCGAAATTAAGTTTAACGAAAGCTTTTTTTTTTAATAGAAAACTAGACGAGGTACCCAGCATTATCCGAGATAAGCCTGTGAACCCACCGCTCTCTCTCTCTCTCTCTCTCTCTCTCTCTCTCTCTCTCTCTCGTTTGGGCTAGAAAGCTTCCCGTATGCTACAGCCCTGCTACAAATTTCAAACGCATCAGAGCACTATGCACTCATTTCTGGTAGGAAAACTGCGCGCACCGAATTGATCGCGTATTAATACTTCGTTTTCGATGCGGTGGGATTCCTACAGGGAGCCAAAACAAAAGGTCATTGCATTTAACATTTTGACAACTTTTATTTAAAAATGCCTGAAACTGAATAAACATAATCGGTCTATACAAAAGCGATTGGGCAGAATATTAGTTGACACTTAGGAAAATTAACTTTACTCTTGTTGAAACTGTCATTTAGGCTGCAGCGTCAAGCAACAAAAAAAAAGGGGTGGGGTGGGGGAGGTTGCAAAATTGCTCCACAATGAATCACTCCCGCCACAGGTTTTGTTTGTTTTTTTACAATAAGACAATTTCTCGAATGCTTTCCTTAAGCGGTGAGACGTAGAATCACGCTTTGTAATGGCCATGAGCACAAAAATGTACGACAATGGCCATGAGCTTTGCACGAAACGGAAGTAGAAGGAAATTGTCTAATTGTCCAACTTATTTTGTTTGCTTTATTTTGTTTTGTGAGCAAAATGTTCACTTATTTTAATGTCTAATTGTTTTGTCTTTGTAAAATAACATAGAGTCTAATGTGAATGAACTTACTGGGGGAAACATTACTCTTGTGTACGTCAGGACCTGGTTGCGTATTTTCTGCTTGTGGTAGACACTTTTTCATTGTCACAGAAAACAAGGCTTTGACGCCGGTATCTCTCCTCACCTACAGCGGTTCATATGCTACCTCTGAAACAGTATCGATTATTATATCAGTAAATGATGTTTCTTTCAAAGCTTCATTTTTTTTAAACCTAAGTTAAACTTGAACTGTAGCTCTATATCTTGGATCTCACCCGTCTTTATTCGGGTCATGGAACTGCTATATGAATTATCTCGTTAATAAGATACTTCTTCTGCAGTTGTAGCATTGTCGTTGTTATTGTTGTTGTTGTCGCTGTTGTCATTTAGCACTAATATTTCAAACGACTGTCAGTGGCACCGCACAGGAACACAATCATGTGTAAAATATGAGTGTAGTAAAGCGAGTAATGCCCAAAGTCAAGTCTGTTTTGCTTAGGTTTTGCCCCAAACTTGAAATTCTTTAAATCCAGTAGTGAGACAGACTTGTTTCGGTCTTGCTAATGCTCGAGATCCCGTTCAACTCTCAAGTCCACATCTCAGACTAAAACCGAGGCAAAACAAGCTTGTCTTAATCCCCTACCAGGCTTTACCGTCCTTGCTAACAGACCAAGGTATTTAACGTGTTTATGTTTGTCTGTTTAAGGCATTGATGTGTTGTCCTTTTGTTTCATGTAATGGTTATAAACAGTGGTGGATCTGCTATAAAACTAATGAAGCGTAAGCTTCAGGGTCCCTAATCCCGAAGGGACCTGTAGAAACTTTTTTAATGAGTGAATTTTGGATGTTGCCCTATTGTTGCTGGTTGCGAAAGGGCCCCATAACAGTTCAACCTTCAGGGTCCCGAAAATGTAGATCCGCAACTGGTTATGAAACAGGATTGTATGTGGAACACAACAATAATTATACAGAAGAGAACGAGAGTTATTTGATGTCACTATCGTGATCTAAGTCCAAAGCAAAGGAAAACGTGACAGTAGAAAGACAGTAAGACAATAAGATCTTCGCCATCTGTGATATCCTCAGGACAACTTTAAATAGATCGTGTCCTGGCCAGGGCAACCTCAGTATTTCGGACACGCAGATGGCAAATACAGATACAAGGGAGGCGATCCTCGCTAGGAGGGGACACTCAGTAGTAACTTCAGGCTAGAGTTAATTCCCCATGGTCAATTGAGAAAATTTTGACTACATGAGGAGAAGAAGCCCGTGGGTTCAGTCAGTTTAATATACACTCTTCACGCCACTGCCCATATTTAGCAGTTATACTCTATTATTTCTTATGCCGCAGTCTCACCAAGAAAACTCGCATGCGATTTTGATAATTATGAAGCTCGTGCGTGCTGAGGCGTGCTGAGGCGTGTTTTGACACGTGTTTTTGGCCCTCACACACCAACTCGTGTCACACTCGTGCCTAGCTGCAGAAAAATAGCTCCAGCCTTATTTTTTCGGCAAGTCGTGTGCGATTTCTTGACATACGAGCGGAGGCGTTCGCCTGGGTTCGTGTCAGCACGCACCAAACTGATGCGCGCGCATCCACTCAGGAATGTGAAAAATTCGCACACGAGCTCACGCGTACGTGGCAGCCTACTCATGCGTGTTGACACAAGACCACACGTTCGTGTCGACTCGCGCACGAGTACAGTGAGACTACCCTATATATAGGGCCTGCTTGTGTTATTTCGCTTGGCTCCCGCTTTTATACTTGTCCCCCTCCTCCACAATTCTTGCGAGTATAGCACAACTCGTGTGCGAATTGTGCAATTTGGGCCTCAAATCAGTCCTGGCGGGAGGGGGCGAAGGTTATTCGTGTGCGAGTCGTGTGGGCACGCGTGGGCTCGTGCACGAACGTGTCAGCTCTTGTGCGAATTTTGTTCGTATGTGTGTGGACACGTACGTACACGACTTAATTTGGCACGTTCGCACACGAGTTTTCTTGGTGAGACTGCGGCATTAGTCATAAGATTCAGTTTCGTAATACAAGAAATCACACTTCGGGCCAATAACAGTGGAAGTTTTTAATTCCAAAAGATTGGACACTGATATGAAGCTTGATTTACTGAAATTAATAACCAATACAGAGGTTTCGGACGTTGCGTTGTGGAAAGCATTAAACCATGTCCCTGCTGACTAAAAGTATGACATTAAGCCTGAAGAAACACTGGGAGAAAACATTGGGAGAACAGAGCGACATGCAATGAATAATGATGATCGATGTGCGAAGTACATGAAATCTTACTGGAAAAAAAACTTCCAAAACAGTTCGCAAACCATGACCTGAAAAAATGATTATAAAAAATAAAAGAACACTTGTATAGTCTTTTCTTTACATTTATTTCTTAGTCTTCTAGAATTTATTCTACAGTTTCTTTATAGCTTGCTTCCAGCCCAGGATATTGTCTCTTAGGTCCCTCGTCCCCTCCCCTCCCCCTCCCTCCCTCCCTCCTTCCCTCTCTCTCTCTCTCTCTCTCTCTCTCTTTCTCTCTC